>QKQZ01011771.1:0-27791 GCA_003595255.1 Solenopsis fugax | reverse complement strand
ATATATGTATATATATATATATATATATATATATATAATTTGCTAAAGAAACATATCAAATACATATATATATAAAACAGTGCATAAAAGAATTATATTCTATAAACAAAAAAAATATGTAAACAGATTTATAAATAGGCAGATGTATGTTTCGCGTATGAATGCGAAGCTGCACAAATAAAAATGTTATCTATTTATTGTCGCCACAAGAAAAAATGATATTAGTAAGACGTACATATAATTATAATCAAATTGATACAAAATTTTACGTACATGTATTTTATAATCACGTTTGTATTAAATATTATTTTCATATATTAATCTGAATTATCAATCAGAATAAATCAATATTATATATTAAACATACGAGTACTAATCGTAATTAAGAAATTGATATAATGCAATCAAAGCCAAACTAGATAGATGAAAATTGTAACAGCATTATAATTAGCACTATAATTGGCGTATAATCAATTAGGAAAGTATTCTTATGGCAACTCTTGTAATAAAATTGTATTGACTTAGTTAATGCATAAAGATTTAAATTATGCGTTTTCTGAACAATAGTACCATTTCAATTGTGTGTATACTTTGTTATACATTCAAATTCGTATTTTATCCTGTCTAATGAATATAATTCTAATTTTATTGAAAAATTCCGGTAAAATATACAGGTGCTAATTCTTGAAAATAATAATTTTGTATTCTTTCATAAATGTTATATATGTATGAAAATATTTTCATGAATAGCAGAGAGAAATATATTTATAAAAAAAGATATGTTAAATTTTCTGGGAAAAAATGATTTATAGGAGATATTGTAACGTAACAAATATATACAAAGTATTAATGTATTAATGTACGTATCTTGAATTTTCTTTAAGAATTGGGATATTATTGTACCGTAAATTATTTAATCAATGTTTTTTTTTATAATTATATCATTAAAAAATGTCGCCTATATTTAAAATTATATACTGTCAAACACAAACAAATTTGATTGAGACAGCCACTTTCCTACGATTACTCGATTCTGATATGATTAGGCATTCCGGATCTTAAAAATCCAACGTATAATTATTAAGATTATAATCTGAATATTGTATATACAACTAATCATTAACATCATTTAAATAAATAGTGCTATGATATTGATATCGATACTTACGCTTAATATCAAGTATAATAGCTTTATTATCGTTGTTGATTTGTATGTGCTAAATTAATATTAGGCATTAAATTATATTTTGTTCTTTGCAAATAAAAGTTTTTTTTTATACCCTGTATATATCATATTATAATATATTGATTTATATAAAATATAAAAATGTATTAAAAAATGCTTAATCTTCGCGGCATTGCACCATGAAAAATCATAGTATGTGAAGTACATGAGAAAATATACATACAAATCGGAGATATCCACTTTTATTAATTTTTCAAATCGCTAATAGAAAAATAATATCAAAAGTTTAACTATTTTGTTATTTTTTACGTCCAATAACGGACCTTTTGTTATATGATTTATAATGTAAAAAAAATGTATCTCTATAGTAAGATATATACACATGAATGGTCAGAACTTTTATCATCAGAAAGTTCATATATAATAATAGATAAAAATCTCGATTTCTATACGATTTCTATCGACATGTATGGAAAATTTATATCTATATAAAAATTGTTTTATACTAATATAATTTTATTTACAAGGGAATATTTTGTGAAAGACAATTGTCATAAAAGAAACTATCTTCGTAACTTATCAATATAGCACATACATTTTCTATAATATTCTAATTTAATATATTGAATTGAAACAAAAGTTCGTAGCGGCACATATGTGATTAAATAAATCTATGTACAAATAATCTAAACATTGTTTTCGAATTTCATTTAAACAACGCTACGAACTTTTATATCAGCCCAATACTATGTACATATATAAATGGTTTTTTAACAATATGAAATTATGTTATTTATAATTATTGTAACGAGACTTATACATGCCCTTTTAAAATAGAATAATATCCAGTTTTGTGTCAATAAGTCTCAATATATAATATAAAACCAATCTCAATTATAAGATTAAATCTCAGTATTTCTAAGATAGAAATCGTATAAAATTCTTATTATTTTACACAGCTCTTGTAACTCTGTATATATTGTAATACAGAGGAGGCTGTGGGTATCTAAGCTTTTATTTTGTTTTGTTGAGATCGCCTGGCTTTTATTCGCGATTGCAGTGTGAGTAATAACCCCGCGAGAACATCGTGATTTGGTAACTTTTTCGCAAATAACAAACGCTTAACTGAATCATCATACGTCAGAAGAGCTACCATATTTTGTAATAGAAATCCTTGACAATATTCTAAGAGCTGCGCTGCATTATAAACCTGCAAATTGAAATATATGATAGTATATTAAATAATAATTTAAATTACGCAGTTAGTATGAGAATACATTGTTATAAAAATATACCTTTGCGTGAATATACATAGAAACAATATTGTCAAGGTCCACCATCGTGGAACACTGTGCTTCACAGTATCTGAGCAAGCCATCGAGTTGAAAGAAATTCGCTGCTGCCATTAATTCCAGGACATCACTTTGATTAACTTCCAAAGTAGCGCAGCCACCATGATAAAGAAATTCCATAACCATCTGAAAATTGAAATATTTAGAACGATAACAACTCGGCTCATTTTTAATAAATTTTAATTATTTCGAACGTACAAATTATTAAAATATTATTACTGTACAACTAGGAGATAATATGTTTATTATATAAAACATATACAAACTATGATAATAATTGCATACCTGGAATATGTGATATCTTATGTCATTAATCTGCACAATAGGAGGATTGCCTTCGCATAGTTTGGAGCTCAACATATTTCTAAATCTCGGGGAAGATGTAACCAGTACAATTTTATGACCATAGAAAACGCGACCTTCGACTCTAAATTGTACATCGCTTAATTCTGGATTATTTACAAACTTTGGGTCGATTCTTGACCCGCTCGAAAGTGTAGTATCTCTAATCGGCTTGATCGCCTCCCATCCGAAACATGTGCAAAATATATCAGCGAGCAAGAGCGTCGTGCCTTCCTTCTGTAGAAATGATAAACACATCTTATATAAAACATGAATAGCATTAGTGCAATTGTTTTTAATAATGCATTATTTTATTTATAATGGTTTATTTTATAAACAATCTTGAAACTAATTTTTATTTGTAAATTTAATATAATTTACCTTACTATATCTAAAAATATTGAATAAGAGTGGCAAACACTCCTGCACGAACTGCGTGGAATAATCATCCGGACAGACTTGAAGAAAGTCTTGAAGTAATTGATCTATAACCGAATCCAGTCGCATTTCGTGAGCTGTCGCGAGACTGTGCATCCAGCAATGTAATGTCCAGCCTATTTTTAGCCCACGAAGTTCCATAGTAATATCTATTAATCATAATAAATCGTAGTTATATAATGTAAATATTAAAAAAAATTTTAATATTTTATTTTATACATAATTTATATGCTCAAGAATTCTATTATCTTCTTACCTAAATGATTACTTTCCGCACTATGATACATTGCTTCCTGTAGCGCCTTCGTTTGTATCTTATTAAATACTGGTTCCTTGCCTTCTCTGCGAGCTCCTCTTCCTTCGGCAGTTTGCTGCTGAGAATTATTACCGGCGTTACCTTCGGCTAATATTTCTTCTAAAGATAATATCTCCTTTTCTCCTCGCTTCGCTGAGAAATTGAGTGGATGCGATAGCAATTGATGAAGACAACTTCTCTGTCCATGCGCCGTAGCCACCGAGATTGCGCTATTTATAAAATTAAACACTAGTTTTAAATGCATTCCGATCTGATATTTATTTTGATATTGAAAAGTTTCAATATTGTAGATTACATTTTATAGTGATTCAATAAATCGCATTGTTCAATAAGATCTGACGGCGATAATAAAATAGCAAAGTATTAAAACTGAATTACCTATAACAACCACGTTGCACGGAACCAGAATAGGAGAATGAATCCTTGATCAAAGTAGACAGAAACGGCTGCGCCCCGTGTGCTAAGAGTAGAGCAACCATCTCGTTATTTCCTGACGCTGTGGCCGCTTGCAGAGGCGTAACCGTGCATTTATCCTCGCTGAGTTTTGCGCCGCCTTCCACTACGGCACCTCTTTCCAATAATATTCTGGCGATATTGCAATGACCTAACAAAGCCGTATAAGTCAAAGCGGTCCAGTGTTGTGTCTCCGCGTTGAAGGCAGTTTGCGCATAACACATGCCGCTAGAGATAGCTCCACTTAGACTGTTAGGACTATTAGACGCTACATTTGCATTCGATGTTTTATTTGGCGTTATCATTACCGACTGATTAATCGGATTTCTAACGTTCGATATACCGGACGTTTGTGGGATCTTAGAAGGTGTGTTCGATGACGAGCTCGTTATGGGTGGTGGGCTTTCAATGTTCAAGTCTGCCCCGGCGTCCAGTAAAGCCATCACAGCTGATTCATCACCGTTGATACACGCCAACATCAGAGCCGTGAATCCGGCATCATTCACTGTATTAATCTTTGTCGGAGGCAGCAGTGGCATTGCCTGAGCTATGAGATCTGTCCGTCCGCTGGTCAACATCTTGAAGGCCATGTCCAGCGTCAGCAATCGAACGTATTCGGCATCGTCGATGCGCTTGGAACACACTGCGATCTCCTCGGAACTACATATATAATAATATCGCAAACTTTAACAAGTTGACTTATAGAATGAATTAGATAGCTCTTCAGCTATAAAGATTGTCGTAAAAAAATTAAAATAAATCTGAATATCTCTAAATCTTCTGAAATTGCATGCTGAAATTTGTTTGAATAAAAGTAGCATTCTGACTGACCTTATCGGTCGAACGGGACAATCTACTCCAGGCAACAATAGTCGGGCAGCTTGATTAATGTCATCTTGATCCATAACCAGACCGTGTCTATGCTCGGCATGCGCTGCAGCTACTCGTAACCATTCTACTAACGGTGGTAGCACTACATAAGCTCGTTCGTATGCTAATTCTTGAATTCCAGAGCCACGTTCTCCATGCTCCAGCTAAAACATTTTAAACAGATCAATAACACAAAGTATGGTTTAAAACAATGTTGGAATATTATACAACTTAGTAATAATGATTATTTGCTGAAAAATTAATAGACTACTTTCATTAGAGTTCTCAAAGTAAATCCCATACCTGTGAGCATCTCATGTAATAAAATAGAGCATGTAACGCTCTAGTTGTCAGTGGTATGGGACAGCGTCCCGCTTGCGCTACTTTGGAAATCAAATCTATCAATTCCGACATCGATCCTACGCAGGTCGTAAGCAACGACGGTTCCAAAGCCGACTGAGCTACGTCCCGTCCGCTGCGCGACGACGACGATGAGTTCAAGGAACTTACACTTGCCCAACGAGGCATCGCGAGAGCGCCTGAAATAGTAAAAGACATTTTAATTAAGTGCGTGCAATTAACATGAATTAATAAAAATATCCACATTATTTAAACAACATTTATATACTAAGCATTTTAAAAATTTCTCAGTCCAAAAAGATAGAAATCGGATAAATCTGTTGACAATATAATGAGAATTAACTGATATTGAATAATTCTTTTTTTTAATAAAAAATACAGACCCGATGCCGTTCGACCGGCATTGAGATGCGCATATGGCTGTAACAGTCCCCATAAGTCGCCACTGTTGGCTATAGCGTGCTCCAGCATTGTCGCCGTGAGGGTCGTATGTGGTTCGGTCGGCACGCATTGCAGCAGTATCTCCTCCAGGAGATTCTCGATCCCGGCCGTCAGATATATCGCGGCGTACTCGTGAATCATCCGCCCGAGTCTCACATCGGACATCCAACGTAAGAAACGTCCGACTGGCAATTGCAGCCCCGAACGGGATGCCTTCGATTGTTTCAGCTGATCGCCAGATACAGCAAACATCGCGGCAGCTCGAAGGCAAGCCTTTAAACAAGACGGACATCAAATGATTATGTTTAGTGTTAAATGCGTATGGCGATTGGATTATTATCAGTTATTATTAGAATATATTGTTATAGTTGTACTATATCTAGTTATCAAGATATTAACAAGATATTATTAATTGATAGCATGTAATTGCAGATAATTCTACGTACCTTGGTGCAAGAGTCCGCTAAAGCCGGACAGAGTACGATCTTGAAGGCGCTGTACACCTCGTGCTTGCTACAGAGGCCTATGGGCTTCGCCAATCTCTGAGTCTCGCGACCGATCCTGACTAGCGCGCGTTGCAGGAGGTAGGAGAGCCGTGGGATCGTCTCCATCGAGACTTGGTCCATGTGTTCTCTCGTGCGACCGTTCTGAAGTACACGCAGCACATCGTGGTGAGTCCACGGTAGCTGCTGCAGCTCCACCAGACGATTGTGAGAGTCTACCCAGACGAACTCATCGGCGCTGGTCACGTTGGTGTTGATCGTCTCTAAGCTAGAGTGTCGCATCAGCCTCCTCACTGCGGGCTCCGAACTTTCCGAGCCGCTCAACGAGGAGTACGTGGACGAAGACTTGTGCGAGCGCATCGTCAACTGTTGAATCGCTAGCTTTATATCCTCCAAACCAGAACCCGACCATGGTACCTGCAGCTGCAGGGGAAATGGAATATTGGAAATGAATTTCGAGAGACGGAATAATACGAGAAATTTTATTAGTTCAAGAATTAATATAAAATTGATTTTTATTAAGATATAATTGGATAACTCATTAAAATATTTAAAAACAAAGATTAATTCTAACTGATATTTGATAGAACATTTATAGCACTTTAATATTTACTTAGATTTTAATATCATGAGGAAATTATTTAATTTTCTAAAAATATCGCAAAAAAAATTGTGAAAAATCTCAGTTAATTTTAATTAGAACATTAAAATATGTAGGAGCTCTATAAAAGTTGAATCACGTGGAACCTTAGCGGGAGTAGCTCGGTGCCGGTTGCGGCTTTGACCGGATCGGCTCCTGCCATTCCTTTGGGTAACCGACGCCGAGAGTCGATCGTCCTCAGGCACGGCGTTCAGTTGCTGAGGACTGTGAGTCCTATGATGACGATGCGGTGGCGAACTGCTGCTCGTGTGACCGCCAGTGTCCGACATACTCGCGTGTCCGGACGATCGATTCTCATCGGAGGAGCTGTTGCCGGTGCATTCCGGCCGCCTCTGCAAAAGTAGGTGATCTTTTACGACGGCCGTCACGGAATTTTCCGATTCCATTTCTTCGCGATTCTTAGTATGTAATTAAAATTTAAAATATTAATAAGATAACAAAGAAATGTTAGCAATTAAATATATATGTGGAATACCTCTCGTCTTAGATAAGTAGACATATTTCTATATACCTGAAGCGCACGGAGTTCGTGTAAACTGAGATGATGATGTTGGGAGTGACGCGGATGCTGCGGGGTAGGTGTCGGTGCCACGCTGTCCGTATCTCTTTCCGGTATCATATGGATCATGTCGTGGACCCCGGTTTTAGGAGGATTCTCGGTGAGATCCTTAGAGTAAGAGGGACTATATATCTCGCGGCTATTACCACCGCCCGGTCTGTAAAAGAATTTATTTTTCCTTTTATTTATATTGCTCCTCTCCATATTATCTATTTTTATTATGTCTTGAGAATAAAAATTAATGACATAACTTTCTTGACTTATTTAATTTATTTGATAGAGTTTAATTTCAGAATTTCACGTTTAATCGCGGAAATAATAATTAGGAAATTTTGTGAAGAAGCTACCAAGGTTTTTATTACGAAAAGACGAGCACAGTTTGAAAGAAGAATTCGCGGCGCCGTACTTAAAAATCTCGCCCGGTAGATGGATTTCTCTACCTGAACGACCAAGAAATGATAACCGATATTCCGTGGGATAGGTCGGCGCCTCGTTAATTGTCGCAGGAATAATTCTAGCGGTTCGCTTACGAGCGATCGCTCGCGTCATTTTATCGGACCTCCCCCCGCGTAAAGAAGCAGACGCATAATACGGAGTCTGGACAGGTGCATTCCGTGGAAGACACTCGCCTCGTGGAAGTTATGCTCTCGAAAAGTCGTAATCTACGTAGCTAACTGGCCACGTCTCTAATTCCTAGCTCTCGAGACGCACTTGAGAGATAAGAGTCACGTAATATCCATGAAGAAATGGATAAACGGAACTGCATTTGCGTTTGTCCTAATGAGACTCGCGTCACTTGTAAACCGTTGTAACGACCGTAAGGCACTTTAGGCGCGGTAAGGTCTCTCCACCCTGGAATTCCAGCGACACGGAGCTGCCGCTGATATACACGGCACCCTCATGAAAAAAATTCATTTAGCTTGCGGCAGCCGCGAGCCTCGGCCATATGAACTCGATAAAACGCATTAAAAGTTAATAAAAACCACCTGGTACGATAACTTCGAATTGCTTACGTTTCGTCAGATGTGTTTGCGATCTCCTAACGCGTAATTAATTTTCAGGAAGTATTACGTGGATTATTTTAAATTTTGCCAACTTTTTTTTAACTTTCCTCCGATGCAAATATTATACATATAAATATGTATGTTCCGCGCCCTGAGAGAAAGTGCTGTGGAAAGAATTGAGACAGAACGCGCCGAGCGTTCGTCGGAAACGAAAAGAAACCGTCGGTATCGTGATCCTAAAATTATTTTAAAAAGGCTAATAACGCGTCTGCTTAATTAAAGTTCCGTTGAAATAAGCAGCTATAATACGACGAATGCGCTTCGCAATCCTTATGAACGCTATTATATCCAATTGCGCGACCCATTGTTGGCCGATATCGAACGTCGAGGATTTAGCTTCGACAACTTTCAAATCCGACATTAGAAGTTGCGCAAACCCCGCCCGGTCGCGGGAGATACCGGGACAGAAAACGCAGCAATGCAGGTAGCGTATCGGCCAAATCAATTCCCGGTTATGGTATATACACGGTTACGCGAAAAGTGCGCAATATAAGTCCAGGGCACTTAACTCGTTCCTCTCATTTCACTTTTTAGACGCGACTCTTGCGAAACGTACTAACATCGCGATTATCCAAACGACACGTTATCACATAAAATGATTAGGCTCAGTTCGGCAATAAGGAAGTTGCCTTCAATATTACTATTATTATTATTATTATTATTATTACAAGAAATTATAATTGCATTATCATGATGTTTATAAAAACTATTGTACAACATTACGAAGACAAAATCATAATCATCTCTCTTACAATAATTTTATTGTAGTTTATAAAATAGAATTTATCTCAAAAATTGCAATTTCAATAAATAGGCACGTATAATTAATTATAACCCAATATGTGAAAGAAATTTTTGTGTAATTACATGCATCTCCTTTTACATAACGCACAGAAAGTACGGTTTTGATGAAGTATCTAAAAATTTAGCTGGATTCTGAAAATAATTTTGTTGGGCTACCAAAATAATTATATAGAATGTTCAACATGAGGAGTAAAACTGTAAAATGTTTTGATATTCTAGCAACTAATTTAACTATTCTACACAATTATTTTGATGACCCAACAAATAAATTATTTTCAGATTTGTGTATCCAGCTAAATTTTTTAGACTCTTCAGCAAAACTGTTCCTTCCATATATTATTAAATAGGATAAATCTCAGGCATATCAATTTGTTCGTTTGTAAAGAGCATTATTTCGATATGTAAGAAAAATATAAGCATTTTAATGTCTATTTTAAGAAGAAGAATGCTAAGAAAGCGAGCGACGAAAAAAGAGCGCACACATGCAGACGCACACCCACGGCCCGCAGGCATTCAACTCGAATGCACTTATTATGCACTTTGAGAGGCATCACTGTTGGGATCCGAGCATTAGTGGCGCATCATCTGGATTTCCTTGGAGAGCGCGAAGAACGGATCGTTTGTACGTCGGGGAATAAATCAGCGAGCGCGGCTAGGAGTCTTAAAACAACTCGTAATCGCGATACGTAATACCGATTTGAGGCGGCTCAACACGACGATTTACACGCACGTCCCATTACACGATATCGATTCGATGCAGCGCGATGAACGTTTTATTCGAACGCGCGCATCCGTCAGTCACGCGGGGGGAAAATTAAATGAACGCGGAGAGATAAGATATTCAAACGCGAACTCCGCGACTGCGGTGCTGTCTGGATAGCTCGTGAATCATGAATTACAAAGTGGAAAACGCTATTCGTGAGTGCGCAAAATCGGTGACATGTTTAGATACGCGTTCGACCGTCTCGCGAGATAAACGCACGTACGCGAGCGCATGATTCCATTACCTTATCCCACTGTAACTGAGAATCAGCTACAGTCGCTAAAATTTTGTTTTACTTTCATCTGTAAGCCTTAAAATGCAACTCGATCTTTTATCGTCTTGCCTTATCGAGAAATCGTGAAACAATTAAGCAATAATTTAAGACTAATCGCTGTTACGATCAGAAAATGTATTCTAAATTTCTTTTTCTTTTCTGCAGGCATCAAATTCTTATTAGAATCATTAAACTTTTTTAATGTTAAAATTTTAACATTTAAAAATTATATATATATAAAAAAACACAATACATCATCCATTATTAAAATTATTTCATTCGTAATGAGTTTGTCTCTCAAAAACGAAACATTGGTCAATGAATTAATGAAAGAATCGTCCTCATTAGCATTTGAACGACAAACATGGCGGAAACGACACGAGTATCGCGTTTAACACAAGAGAGAGAGAGAGAGAGAAGGTGCGGGAAAGAAGGCCGATTCGCCGTAGGGCAGCATATCTATTTTTCTTCCTTGGTCAACGACAAGCGTGCATGCGTGCGTGAATTTACCCCCTCAGCCGCCACTGCTGCACGAAACTCCAATCCGCCTTGAACCCGCTCGTGTCCCCCGGCAAGGACCAATAGTCCTCCAGCTGGCTCTCGTCCTCCTCTATCCTCAGCACATCCTCCCTGCTGGGGCTGACGTTCACCACGATCTCGTGCGCGGCCTTGGAATCGCCGTTCTCCATCTCGGCGGCATCTCGGCGTCGTCCGGCGTCCTCTTCCCGCTCCTTGTCTCGCTCCGACGCGTCTCGTGGATGTCGAGCCTCTGTCTCGGCGTCTCGCGGATTCTCGTTGCATCTTGATGTCACCTGCACGCACGCTTCCGGCAACGGCAACGGCAACGGCGGTGGCGGCGGAGGCGGAGCCGGTGGTTGCCTCACCTTATCTTCCTTCGGTCTCGGGTTCGAGTCGCCGAAGTAGATGACCGTCTTGTGACCGACGTCCTTCCCCATTTTCCCGATGTCGTTGCTCGATGTCCACTGTTTCAGATCACGACTGTCGTTCACTCCGCCGCCGCCGCCGCTGCCGTCACCACGACGACCTCGGTCCTCCAAGGTTGAGCTTCTGTCGTAATCGTCGTGCCTCGTGACCTCCCGCCATTCCTCTCGCATCGGGGGCTTCGGCAAGAAGGGCATGGCCCGCCGCAAGATAAAGTTCGCACCTTCGTGACCAATTTTCTGCTGAACTTGGACGCCGTTGGCGCTCATCTTGCATCCTTTCAACTCGCGACACAACACGCACCTGCAGTCCTCGGTGCAGCACTGAGCTCGTCTCGTGGACGGCATGTCACTCACATTCACGACAGGTCATTCTAGGGCGCGCGCGGTCTCCGATCAGCCGCGATCGGCAGAGCGGAATCTTCACGCTTATCTATAGCGCAGATGCGAAAAATGTGAAAGCGTGACCGAAAGATCCGGTTTCCGTCGATGGTATCCCGAATCAATTTCCGATTTAATTGTACACGTTTCACTGTCGCAGTCACACTGTTATTCAAAATAGCAAGTTTGCAGTTATCCTGTTTGGCTGTTTATAAATGCAGGTTTCTAAAACGCGACTCGCTCATTCGATCGTATCGTACAATATATCACAGACTTATATTTCGCTGTAGTGCCATAAATTTCCCTCTATCACGATTACTTTTATTTCGCTCAACTGGCTCTCTCGCGAGCAAATAATTAGAATTCACCGCAAACTTTTCCTGGCGGGATCGTATAGGATGTCGGTTTCACGTCCTGCCACGATAACATGTTCATTGCTCCAGTTTCGAGCGGAGATTCACACCGCAAAATTTCCTCGCTGATTCATCGAGAATGACATCTCGACACAGCGATAAAGATGTCTCATCGATCGAGCGAATCATCAGGTTGTAATTAGATTTATTAAGAATCAATCACTCTGCGACACTGACGGAAGCTTCGGTTTTTGCTCTAGTTATTATCGATAACACATAACACGAACGCGACAAAAACGCGACGAAAAACGCGAGGATTATCGCGAATTAGTAGGAGCGGCTGCAGAAAAAAAGAACTGTATCGGTGAACGAGCCATATAATTACGGCGTTACTCTTTTCTGCTGCATTAGTGCGGCAGTCATCATGCTGCACTCAATGTAAACACGCGACTGAAACGACGACGACGACGTGTTCTACGGCTTCCTGTGCATCGGCACAGGTGAAACGTGTGCGCCTCCCTCGCGGTGCACCGCACAGAGTCGGGGAAAAGAAGAGATATCCGTATCACTTTCCTACCTTCACCGTGCGTGCGTGTGCGTGCGTGTGCGTGCGCATGTGTGTGTGTGTGTGTATGTGTGTGCGTACCCCGCCCGCCCGTTCTATCTTTTGTTCCGTCGCGCGTAACTATGATATCACGGGAAAAGGAGCTTCGCTGCGCCCAAGTAAAAATATATATATACGCGTCCGCCGCAAATATAGAAATTACACTCGGAGACGTTGCCCGCGCTCGCCATTGTCCCCCGCGAACAATCACGCAGAGGATATTGTTGACGCGATTCTGGAGTTCCCGAGTTAAGCCGCCTGACGAATCGATCGTCTGTTTCGATCGTCGCCCCACGAGGATCGATACGATGTCCGTATTATAACGTTACGGAACCAATTGTGTAATAGCGTAACGGAATTACGTAATTATATAACGCTGCTAATTGTATAACGCTGGACTTGGTAAAACTGACCGTGCAACTCTCTGCGAGCGCAAGTTACACGGGCCTCCCCGTAATCCGGTCGTCTTGGAGGTTTTTATCACGATAGCAAGGAGAGCTTATCACGAGAGAGAGAGAGAGAGAGAGAGAGAGAGAAAGAGAGAAAGAGAGCGCGAGCTGGCTTGGCAGGCCGCGATCGCGACGTGCATAAGTGCCGGCCGCAACTTGTAAACTGCTGCCATGCTCTTTTCGCTGGCGAGCCGCAGGAAACGGGAGAGCACAAACGAGTATGTGTCTTTACAGAGAAAGATAGGGAGAGACAGAGAGCCCCACCATATGTTTCGGGGGAGGACTTCCGGCGACCATCCTACTTCCTACGGCCGTGTACTCAAATCGCGTCGCCCTAGTCAGCGTCCGTGACGGACTTTGACATCGCTTCTGATACGGTGCCATCGCTTTTTTTTCAGCTTAGACGTGAAACGTTCAATTAGTATTTTGTTCCCACTGGTTCTCTCCGTCAATTCTTTCCATTAATTAATTCTTTTCATTCATTGAAGCTTCTTTCGCGTGATAATCTGCATCCCAAGATTGATAATCAATGCAGATAGCCAGATAGACGATCACGATAAATGCAACAGTCTTCTTTCTTCTAAGACAGCGCTATCCTCCAGATACTCCAGATAGCGTAATGACAGTATAAGGGGTGTCGTGTTTTAATAATATCTCACGCCTACGGTTTTATACGGTACTGTAACCTTTTGTATCGCGCGAAATCTGTCCACACGATCGGTAGAGAAGGTCGACCGTGAGTACCCCCGCGCCGTTGCTGATTCCTTCCGGTACTGTTTTATTGCGGCGCGTATACGAGGAAGATTCCCAGGAGGTATTCCTAGTAGCAATTAAATGCGTACAGTTGCGCACGGGGTGCTCGACACTCGCTCGCGGAAAACAGGAAGCGAAGTAGGTCAGCGTTAAAATCGTCGCCATTAGAATTATGTAGCAACGCTCGTCCCCAAATGCGTGCGTCGAGTGTGCATTATGGAATTATTTCCGCGAGGATTATAGCGCGAGCGAGGTCTCTCGTGACGTTGACGCAACTGGTGTCTCGGGCAATTATGAATACTTATGAGACAATTCGCGTGTCGAAATTGATAATGCGAACGGGGTACATTGAACGCATTGCGCCCGATATTCAACGAACATCCAGAGTATTATAGTACTTTTCGAAATGGATTCCGATTAGAATTATTCAATCATTTCCTATTTAAATTTTTATTGTGTTTTCTCACGGAAAACGGGAATAATTCCGAACGGAATCCATTCCAAACAGTTTCACAATACGTGTCTTGAAAACGTACCTTGCAGTTTCCGACCGAGCAATTTGAAATTTTAATCGAGCTTGAAATTCTTCAGATATTAATACACATACAAAACTGCTCGTTTAAACTGTTTGTGCGATAAATTAATTTCTGATTTTTCCAATATCTTTTCACGACAAGATTGTTCATACCAATGTTGTATAAAAAAAAATATGATTTAAATATCTTGAACTTTTCGGTTGAAATTAAATCAATAATGCTTCGCCTCAAGATAAATCTTCCAGATATTAGCATACGTCACGTGGCGTGCATTTTCTATTTTTCATTTACCTTCCGTTAGTATAGATTGTATTTAAAGGCTTTAATAGAAGCCAGTTACACAGCGAAAACTACCACGACCGCCTTCAGTTCGTATTACCGTAAATTAACGCGAAAGCAGACAGCTCCACAATCCAGATAAACCGGTATTCCTTATCGTGCGTTGAAAATCTATCTATCGAAGTCGACTTCGCACGAGGAATCATTAAAAACAAGAGTATAAAAACAGTGATGATAATAACAGAGTTTCTAAAAAAAAAAAAAACGTGAACATAACTAAACGTTTGCTTATTCGCACGGTGATTGCGAAAATGGATTCGATGGAGACGCAAGACGCGAGAGTTCGAACAAATCATACAGTTTCAGTATGTGCGACTGTGGTTTCTTTTTTAAGACCGAAAGACACGAGATATCCTTACTCTCTCAATTTAAAACAGTGAAAATTTCACTGATTCCATCAGTGACTCAATATTTCACTGAACAATCAGTGAACTATGACCAATTCACTGATGAAATAGTGAAATCCCGCCGAAATTCCGATTAAAAATGCGCTTGCTCAGCGGTATATTATAACTAACAACTGAAAAGGTCGACTTTGATTTTGCACTCTGTTTGACGAGTGGTGTATGTCCAGTTTGTGTTTTTACATCATTACATCAAATTCACGCCCTCAAATTTAGCGTGAATTAGAAACTGACTGATTTATAGACAGTGACGAAGCAATGTCAGTGATACAAACAGTGAGTATTCACTGATTCACAGTGATATACTTATAACTGCAGCAAACAGTGAATATTCACTGCAAATCAGTAAATTGTCACTGATTTAAATTAAGAGAGTACGAGGAGATCGAAAAATCGAAGCCCTCGAAACTGCATAAGAACGTTTGTTGAATGAATACTTTTAAGAATGGCCAAATCTGCAACACGTGTCCCTAGCAGACAGGCCGCAGGAGAGGAAGAGTTCAAGGCAGATATTGTCCGTGCTCACGGGGCGAAACTCCGGTGTCAAGGGCGGCGGCGGTGGCGCTCCTACGAGGATATTAAATTATTTACCGAAGCGTGTCTACGTGTCCGTCGTACGTCCGCCAAATATTCTCTCAAGGAACGTCCGCCCGTCCCTACCCGGCCATTCATCGACGTCGAATAACGTCGACGGCGGCGGTTCTTCGACGGGAATTACGGCCTCTCTAGAATGTGCACAGGCCTCCGCGTGTTCGCCGGCGCGCTATAATTTTCCCGTAAACGTTTTTCTCCACGCGAAAGTGGCGCATATACATATATACGTATATCGTACGGAGCATACAGGCGGAAGTTCTGCAACGCCGGCTCTCCGCCGGCCGCTTCTATGCGTTTTTCGATCCGCCTGCATAAAAGTCGGACGGAGCCGTTAATTTGATTCTTGCAATCGTGAGAGGAGGCGGAAAGTCTGATGGTCGCAACGATGACGCACGCGAAAAAGAAACAGTATATGCAGCAGCGAAAATAAAAATGTCGTGAATAATAACGTTACCCTGTTTCTTGAGGATATACCAATTTTATTGCTTCGCAAGTGGCAAAGGTTAAATCGCTCGTGCGGTTAATTATTCACCTAAGAGGTATATCCGACTCGGCGGGGATCGATCGGCATCGAAATGTAATAACACTTCTGGAGGGGGGGGGAGGGAGATTTTAATAATCGCCGGTTCGCGGATGCCTCACGTAGGGCGTAGCTAATAATAAGCTGGTATAGGAAGCCCGCCGCGCTTGACGGCTAACGGTTCTCGCGAATGGGAGTGAACGCGCGAGAAATTTATGGGAAATTTTCTTCAAAATCAATATCCTCTCCGCTCTATGGTCTCCATGTATTCGCATTTCTTCCATCTCGAAGCATTGTATAAGAAGTAAATATACGCGTACAGCAGGATAACAGAAAATGTGTGATTGCAGCATGTAAATCTTCATCTGTTGAGTTTCATTCACTTCAGAAGAAATGACGGAGAATTACAAAGATGAGCAAAGAACTCCCTTCACAATAACAATTTCCGCTTCTCTTGCTTCTCTCTATCAATCGCTGTCTAAATCGATAAATATAAAAACAGTACTTCTCTATAAGCGCTACGATATTGTTTAATATTAAATAATATTCCTGAAATATTATTTAATATTAATAAAATATATCCACTTCTGATAATATTATATGAATATTATATTAGAGAAGTAAATAGTATTATTTATTTTAATATTTTAAATTATCGGGAATATTATAACTTTTAAATGTAATAATTATAAAGTTTATGAATATTTTATGCATAATAATTCACATTAATTTTTGACCACAATAACATTCAAAGAACATTTTTATAATATTCCACGAATATTATATATAAATACGTACATATAACATTAATACAATATTCCCATAATATTAAAATAATATTAAGAATATGGAATAATATTCTTGGAATATTATTTTAATTTTTAATAATATTCACAATATCCTAGAAATATTGTAGCACTTATAGGGTTTGTCTATTTATTTATTTAATTCTATTCATATCTCTGCTTGTGTTTGGGAGGTGCCTTATTTCCGGCCATAATCATTAGCGCCAGTAATAACACGTGCACAATCCTACGCGCACGAAGATAATGGATGCGTCTCGTCCCTGATCTCGCTCTCTTTCTCTGCCGACGACGCTGCTAGTAAAAGCTAGTCGAGATCGACGCTATGCAACGAAAGAAAAAAAAGGAAGGCAAAGTAAAGCGGAAAGAGCCATTAACCCAAATATCTGCCGCGGATTCACCTCGAATCAGCGTTTCCCCTCGTGCGCATTCTCAATCGCGACGACGAGCATGCAGCGGCTCGTCGCATCGTCGCATCGTCGCATCGTTCCCAGATAACGCGGCTTTTCCCGCGAGTTTCCGACTTTCGGATAACTAATTAAAAGCGAGCTCTCCCTTCGCACGATCGCGCGCGCGCACGCCTATAATGGCAAGCTAATTTCTATTTCATCCTAATTCTCTGCCGCCGCCGCGCCGAGAAAATGAATCGGACGATTGAACGTTGAATATAACGAGATGCGGGGCGAGAGTAAAAGTTTCTGCTAACGAGCGCCAGAGCATGGGACGAGAGGCGCACAATAGCGGCGTATAATAGAGGCGCACAATAGTGGTCACCAACACAATCGAGAATCTCCGAGAATGCGCGAAATGCGTATCCAGTTGTACCGCAAAACGCCGGATATTCCAATGCGTTGCAGTTCGGTTGTATCCCATTATGCGCGTCCGGATGCTTTCTCGCGTGGATGCATCATCTTTCGCGCGACAAGGACAGGAATAGGGCCCACTTGCCTCATCACAAAGTAATGAAGAGATGCAAAGAAGACGTACGCGTTGATAGAAACGGTAAAAGGAGATTTTTTTTAATTTTTCAGACATCTTATATCCACATATTCCGAATAGATTTCTGAACTCTATGCATTGAGAGAAAAAATTGTAGTGATGACAACTATAAGGGGACAACCATACAAATTTTGTTAATATAATTATATAATAATATGTAATTAAATGAACTGTATTATAGTTATTGCAACTATGTTTATGGTTAAGAAAACTAATAAAAAGTAGTTGTAATTACTTTATCCTAATAAGGTACTAACCTTACCCTAGTAAGGTTGCCGATATCGCACCGGCTCCTAAATCGCACTACCTCGCGTATAAATTCAACCACAGCACTTATACACTCTTTGTGGGATTACTTGGGCACTACATAACATTATCATCATCCTTCATTGAACTCAACATGTTAAGAACAATAGAAATTTTGTTATTAATATTTATAGAAAAATCTAACTTCGCTGCTATATTTCAACACATTTCGTAGCTTGATTACAAAAAAGATAAAATAAATAATCTAAATTTTGATAATTTGTAATGATTACAATATTATTAAAATTAGAATAACAAAGTTCAAATAACTTTGTGTTCTTATTTGTAAATTAAATAAATAAAGTTTTACAAAATGCTTTAGTCTCCTAAATCGCACCACGTCTTAATTTCCTAAATCGCACTATTACTTTGATCGTGGACATGTATATAAAATCAAATATAATAATTCTACAGAGTATACATTGTAACAATATTGTCGTAATGTAGCAATGTTATTGTAATATTATTGAAAAATTATCGAAATGATGACATTGACGGAAATTATATTTAGTTTACGGTATTTATCTCCAATATTAATAAAATTATGCTTATCTAATACATTTTTGCTCGAGAAGACAGAATCTAGCAGAAAAAGTATCGCTTTACCTCAGGAAGCATAATATTAACCTGTGGTGCGATTTAGGCGACCGGTTGCCTAAATCGCACTATTTGAAGGCTTCTTGAAAATCATCATTTAAAAATTTATAACAATACAAAAATTCTGAAAAAAATAAATATGAAAGAAGAAATGTTGTACTTTATTATGACGTAAGAAAATTAAAAATATTTCTCATAATTTCTTATTTACAAGCCTTTATGTCAAAAGTGCGATTTCGGCAACCTTACCCTATATAGTATACTACAACTATTTTTTATTAATTCTCTTAACCATTAATTTAGTTGCAATAACTATAATATAGTTCACTTAACTATATTATAATTATATTAACAAAATTTGTATGGTTGTCCCCTTATAGTTGCCACCACTACAATTTTTTCTCTCTGTGTGGTCGAACTAAATAACAGAGAAAAACGAACTATACAGTTGTCAGGTCTCCCGAGATCGGATCGGTTGTAATTACGTGCCTCGTAAATTTCAACGATCCCCAACGACACGGCTGATTCGATGCATAAAAAAATGGGTATTATAAAATGACAATATGTAGCATTCTACAATATTAAATTTACGAGTCTCTCATTGCATGCAAAAATTTAGCGCGAATATGTTTCGAAATGTGTGGATATCAGTCTTTAATGTCGATTCAAACAATCGTGCTAATCATCGAGAATCAAATTCCAAATTGACGAAAATGTGAAAACTGACGATCAATTTATTATTGCGTGTAAATCTTTGTACATGAATAACAGGATCTTTATTATAAATCAGAGGTGGTTATCGTCATTCGACATTAATCGCGGGTTTACGTAAACGTATTAATCAATACACACGTTAAATAATCTCATATGTAATCACGCACGATTATTTTGTATTATACCAATCACGTGCGTATATTAGTTTTACTAACTAAAAAGCGTGTATGAAATAATAAGCAATTATTAATTGATTACATTTTCTAGAATAAGAAACTCGACGTATATATTTTGTACTCAATTCCCTCTGCAAAGAAAATATCTGAACGACGTTCACGATGAATTAAATACTTTGTCGTCTCATTACGTATTAAATATTAAAAGTCTATAAACACACACGCACACACATAAAAATCGAATATAACGACTAAGATTGATCAAAGTATTCCCAACTTTTTTTTCTTTCGTGATACGTTGCCAAAGTGTGTCAGATGAAAGTCCGAGATGAAAGTGGGATCGGGCTATTGAAGCTACGTCAAGTCTAGGTTTAAATTATCTCGCAAACGCAACATCGCATATAGTCGACGAACAACGACGCAATATTGCGACCGAGTATCGACTGACTTCGCTCTTTTGCTTTAACGGTAGAGGCTCACGAATACACTCAGGAATTCGCATGCAGGTGCGAGGACCCGAAAGGTTAACCGAGACGTCTCTACGGGCTCAACGTCCTCGGCTATGTATCACGGCTTTTCAGCGATTCCTGTCGTAGACCCCCATTGTGTTCGACGGATTCGCTCCTTTTCACATTTTCTTACGTTCGCGCATTTTATGGCGACAGGGACCTGACCCAAATAACCAGGAAAAAAATTTTTTCCTCTATTCATCCATTGAAAAAAATAGGGAGAGACATTCAACGTTTCCTTGAAATTTTATTTAAGGCAATAATTTTCAAAGTTTATTCTATCCCATATATAGTTGCACTCAATTGTGGGCATGCAATTCTCGGATAACGACAAGTGACGAATGGCAATAGCGACGAACGTAAATAACGCGTTGAACGGTATCTAATTTCAGTGCACGGGGTCGACAGTCCGAGTTGGGTGCAATTCCTGGACGATTACAATCGATCCTTATCGCACGTAGCGGACTGCCGAGCGGGCGACCATTAATCAGATCTTCATTAAGATTGGCATCGATTAGCAAGAGCGCGCGAATGCAGGGAAGCGTCGCGCGGCGAGCGGCGAAACAAGAAGGAAAGCGCTTACCGTCGTGGCTTCGGACGAAGTATCTCGTGACCCGAATCGGATATGCAGATGCTCAGGCTCAGCGGTCCCCCGTAGTGCTCCGAGGGAGTGCTCGCAGTTTGCACGGTCGACTGCTGAGGGCTGGAGATACCGCTCCAGCCGGAAGTGCCGCTTAGGAAGAGCGGCTGCTGTCCGCACCCGCCGTCCATCGTCGGCCGTTCCAGATTCATCGTGTCCCCGGGAGCTAGCACCGCTGAAAAACCTGCAAATTATCACGCGTGTTACACGCCACGCAACATCAGCCTCATAATAATAATCATCATCATCATCATCATCATCATCATCATCGTCGTCGTCGTCGTCGTCGTCGTCATCTAATCCTCTTTTACAGTTCAAAGCGAAATTCCGGAAATGAACGAGATGAGTTTTTCACACGGCATCGCGGAGAGATAAACACGCCAATTACATTTTATATCAATAACACTTCCTCGATTTTATCGATATCATTTCGCTTCAGTTCGATTTACTTCTTTACGCTGTACTTCGTTTTGCATTAATAGATCTTGTTGATCCAATATATTGAGTTTGAACACAGATCTAGATAAGTGTAATGAAGGATTCCATCGTGCAAGCATTAGTCAACGAGTGATACTTGTCGGTTTGTCGCTACATGAAGAAAAAAAGCGTTGCAACGCGCATTTTCAAGCTTGACGAATGAAAGGAAATGTTGTACAAACACGTCGCTCGAGATAATGCAGAAACTTCACCATATTTCGCACGAGAAATCTAGCTAAGCAAAAATAATCTACAAAAGAAAGTAATTATGCGAAACTTTCTCGAGCGCGAAGGTCATTAACGAGTCGGATAATTGTGGGGGAGTAATTAACGCTGAGATATTATCACGCTAAGGAAAACAGCTATTCAGGCTTCATTCATATAAGATAAAAGAACGTCAAATAGTGACGACAATAAAAATCATACGATAATAACGTTCAGTTTTTGCTGCTCTATTCAACTTTGAATGCAGAAAGAAAGATATTCAAAAGAAGAGAGAGGAAAGCAAAAGGGAAGAGAAAGTTGAAAGGAACAAAAGCGGAAAGTCGATTTCGTAACTTGTGAGTTAGAAAATATTAAAGAACTTAATAAAAATGTATAAAATGGATGGAGAGAAAGAGAAGGAGAGGTGGTACTTTAGAAATTATAAATTGCTTATATTTTCCGCAACGCGTATTTCACGCTGAAATAAAACTGAAAACATTTTTTTTTCCATTTTACACATATGACTCATCACTTTGAAGATCCATCTCGTATCTCTAATCCGCTAGAACGCTTTATTTTCTCGAAAGATTAGATTTCCGGACTAGTTTCGCACGTACGTGCGAAAAAGTATCAATTATGTGTTCGCGGAAACGCGTAATCGGGGAAAGGAATAATAGATCATTCGACGGCGGGGCGGCGAGTGTTTATGTACCCCTGAATTTGCGGCGACCGGTTGCGACAATCCGGGTAAATGGACCGGATAAACGATAGAAGCGCCTCGTGAATATATTATCGTGGAAAACGCGATCACACGAGAGGTCTCGCGCGAGAGGTGTATTCGTGTCGGGTGGACCCGCGATGAGAAATTCCGTCTCAATCATGGAAATTTTCCACCATGGTCTCAATACATGACGTCCCCGAGGCACGGCCCGTACGCGTCGCGCTTGTGCACGCTCGTGTTGCTCGCTTTGACGGACTCTTGTATGCAATTACTCTGCCAGGCTCCCAAAGTGCTTCCTTAAGCGTGCGTTTCAAAATGGGGGGACGACCCAGTACCCCGTGATGCGCCTGCCTGTCCGGCTGCTCTTTCGGGGAACTTTTATCGATGTAATATTCGCCGAATCTCATCACGGTAATAATGCGACAGTCAGAATGACGGGAGCAGTCGTAAAGCCGATATTCTTTAACATAAAACGTCAATAAGAGCCATGTAAGTCGCAAGAGAAGACTTGATTTTTTTTTTGTTAATTAAAAATCGACAAAAAAAAGAGCGCTCTCACCATCGAAGTTGATAAAGGAAAGAAATGAGAGCGTGTTAATCTTGAGTACAGCTATAAGCTCTATTTTTCTTTGTTGAAAAAAAATGGAAGAGGTGTGACCTATTTATATTGTATACGTATAAAAGATATGGAGGAAAGCTTTCTCAATAAATATATTTAAACATTCTAATAAACGGATCGCGCTCTTTAGCGCACAGTGAACGGACTCCACGGCTCAATTTCACGATCCTCGGTTCGGTAACTGATTTAACGTGCGGGGCACTGAGGTAACTGGTTTAATGTAAACGGGCTCGCCAAAAGTGGCGTTGTGTCCCGAAGTGTATTTAACTGACCTCGACTGGTCTCGCACACATCTGCCTTTCTAACCGTTCGGCCGGATATACGTGCAGGCATACCTTGGAAGGGACGAATGCGTATACGCGAATGTGAAGCCGTGTGCCCGTGGCGTAAACCTATCATTTGCCAGAAGAAAATCAGGGTCAACCGGTAATCGTTAAGTGATTTTGCAAAAAGCGAACTGGATGTCGAAGATTCCCGGAGAAATATGCCGTTTATTTGGAAGGGACATTTACCACGCGGCCCGTCGTTAAAATCTCTCCGTCCGCCTCATATCAAAGTAAAGTAGTCACGCGAATGGTAGCCCGTGAAGAAAAAGACTGATTATGTGTATGACATTTTCTTTTCTCATGCCATTTTAATTAATTTAATCTCTCCATAGCACTGCGTTACGTAGACGCGTAATTTCTAATTATGCCATATTAAAGATAAATTAAAGAGAGCCATAAGAATTATGTGCAACATGTATTTTTCATGATAAAAAATGCTTTGTTATTGCTCAACCTTTTACTTTCAATAACGATCAAAATCCCAAGTGCATCGCACGCACGTACGCACGCACGCACGCACGCACGCACGCACGCACGCATGCACACACGTAAATGTTTCTTTCGCGAAAAAGTATATCTATTAACGTTTTATTGTGTATTAATCAAACAAAAACCTGAGATCAGAGCGAATCAGGCAAGTATGCGACCAACGTCACCAAGTGCATCGAGACGATGCAGCCTCCGAGGCGACAGCTGACAGCTCGGATTCGATCAAATGATGATGATTACAGACCTCTAAGGGCCGGTTGCGTCAACGTCACGTGTGATGCATATTTAATAGATAATAAATAAATAAATTTCTTCGCTATTTATGTATACATGCGTTAATAAAATTAGAAAAAGAAACAGCATTTAAATTCGTTTATACCATATTCTTGTTTCTACTTTTATCATTTCTATTTGCCAGATCTTTCCTCGTGATTATAGCATAAACTATAAAATATGAATCGTTAAAGAAAGACCACCCCACATAAACAAAAAGATATCTTTTAGGTTTCTAAAAGATATCTCGCCATGTTTTGAGAGAGAGAGAGAGAGAGAGAGGTCTTGTATTTTTTTTAAATTTCGAAAAGATAGCTTCTAGCGATCTAAAAATATGCAATATTTTGAGTTATCTATGATATTTTGAAGATACCTTTTATAAATCTAAAAATATCTTGTGTGACAAATATTTTAAAAATATATTTTAAAATGTCGTTTAGACATCTTTTAGAAATAATATCTTTAATAAGATATGAGCGTTTGTATAGACTAAATAAAAAAAATTGGGAATAAACAGTTTGAAATAGTAAAGTTATATTTGAAAAGCTTTGAATCCACAAAGAGTTCCCAGAAGAAAAGCATTATACATCTGTATGGATATTTATACGCTTGAAAACGTGTTCGGGAATTGGAGTCACGTCTTCACAATTGTTAATTGGATGCAGCGCATTTCCCGGACGTCCTATAAAGACATTTTGGAGTCAATTGGGATCATGGAAATTGACCTCGGTTTGTAATTAAACCATTTAAGCGTGTCTAACATATTCTCCTTTCTATTATAGCGTAACTACACAGAAAAAAATTATCAATTCAACAATTCATTGTTTCATAAGCAAGAATATAAAATCTTAAAAGAATTAATAATCTAAAACAGATATAATTTTACAACATAAAGAAATTTAATTTTTTCATTTATAAATTGTATTTTTATCGATTAATACTAATTTTTTGTGTGTAGAAGCTTGCACATTCGAGAAAAAGTCTATTTAAGAAATTTAAAAAAATTTTATTTGCTTCTCCGTGAAAGCTTCAACAATAATCTTCGCGTGCGCGGGCGCATGACGAACCCTCCTCAGAGGGTGCAGAAGATCGGGCGGACGGAGCTCGGGGCACGATGCAATCTTGACGCGGCGTTGGGCCCCGTAATACACGCGGCATTGAGAATACACGCATACACGGGACGTGGTGTAAGCGACGTGCACGCGGTCGTCCGCCCCGCGACCGCCGCATTCCAGGGGCTACCCAAACTGATGCCTATACCTTATACACCGAGCTCTCTCTCTCTCTCTCTTCTCTCTTTCACTTCTCTTCTTCACCCCGCACACGCTTCACCACCAATATCTTCCCCCTGCACCTCGTGCATCCCTTTACCTCCAGCTAACGCTTTTTTTTCTCTCACTCCACTCTCGTTCTCTTCTCCTCTCCCTCTCCTTCTTTCTTCTGTCCTTCCTACCGTCTGTCGCGAGAATCCGCGCGTAAATCTCGTCCCTCCACTCTGTACGAAATTTACATATTTTCTCCCTGTCTTTTATTTTCTCTCGATCGCGAATGTGACGCGACACCTGGCACGATAATCCCATCAGCATCGCCGAATTTCATTCGATAGCGAGATTTTATGAGGCAACGCGCATTACTTTGCTCGCGGACCTTCCCTCCTTTTTTTTCGACGTAGACCGAGGATCGGTTTAATTCCAACTCATTTGCTTCTCCAATCTTTTTCATATTACGCACAGAAAGAGATGAGAATAAGAAGAATGGGAAATTGATAAGAAAATGAGAATTTTCAATTTGATTTCGAAAAAAATCTAAACTAGGATATCTGTACAGGCAAATGTGATAGATAGTTAAAGTACGATCAAAGCTTACGCGATTAGAATAAATATTGAAGGGATCACTCCTAACGGGGTTCCTAACGGTTCCTGTGTTTTAGGATTCACAAACATTACTTGAAATTAAGCAAGATTTAAAAGATAAAAAACATAAATGTATATGTACATGACAAAAGTTTTTGTCATGTACAAGTACATTTTTTTTTATCGATGCACACTAACAAAGAACGTACGTATGAGTCTCGATTAACTTTAATTAATTTTTTGCATTCAAAGTGAAACAAATGTAAAATGAAAAATAATAACAAAACAAAACGGTACAGAGAAAAATGCATCGCTAAAATTGTTTTTTATTTCGGATAACCGATTTTTTTAGGACAATAAAATAAGCAAATAGATCCGATACAATTGATCTACATGACTCGAGATTCGTACTCAGAAAAAAAGTTATTAACTTGACTAAATTTTCAACTCGATTAAATTTTTTCAGTTTAATCATTTATGTATTTGATTTAAATAAATAAAATATTTGAACTTCAGTTTAAACATTTATATATTTAATTTAATTACATATGTATTTAATAATTTAAATATAATTAAATTAAATGCTTAAACTAAAAAAATTCAATCAAGTTGAAAAATTTAGTCAATTTAACAACTCTTTTTCGTGTACAAGTCTTTTAGGAGTCAAATTGATCAATTCTTTTTGTAAAATTTCTCAATATAACTTTATAATTTCATCAATTTTCGTTTTCTCTGTTTCATCTGAAATCGATCGATTTTTTTTTTCTTTCTAAAAAAAATTTTAATATTTACTTACTGGTGTAATTAATTCTTAAAAAATTTGACATAAATAACCTTTTTTATGTAAAGCTGAATAGTTATTGAAGCAACCCAATGTTTAGTTGATCGGATCAGATTAAATATTTTTGTTTTTCAACAAATCTTTTTTCTCTCAGAGACTGTACAACTGTAGAGAATGTACAACTACAAAGAGACCGACGTGCATCCGTGGCGAGAGCAAGTCAAACGATACTCACCCAGAGTTGTTCAACGCGTTGATAGAAAGGGGCACATGTACGTCCTCGCGCCGTGGGGCACATATCTCGGAGGGTCGAGGGGATCAAGCAGCACTCTCGCGACCGAGGGCTCGAGTTCTCCAACGTGAATTTCCTTCTCACTCGTTGCACCGTTTTATCGCAGTCCGAGACCGAGGTTTGGTCCTTTCAGCCGCGTTTTTTACGTCTTATAATTTTTTCCTCTTCGGACTGACCAAAGGGACAGATCGAAGGACCCCGCAAAAAAAGATCCATTAATCTTTTTCCCACACCCTTCGTCTCCGTAAATGACAAAATTCACGGAAATTCTTGTTTATACGTCAAGAAAATGTAGAGGAAACGTTATTTCTAATTTAAATTTGCTATTATTTTTTGTTCGACTCTTGAAAAATTTCGATAGTCGAGAGCTCACCGAGCCGTAAAGATTAAAACGAAATATACTTCGAGTGGGACTGTGGATGTGATGTTCCGTTATTTGTTTCGGCTTCTGACGCGCTCACCAAAATCCCCTTCATTCTCAACGCTTCGGAATCACCAGCAGCTCGATTCGTACTCGCGAACACGTCCACTTCGACTCCGTTCCAAACGCGACGCACTTTGAAAGGGTTAACAGTGTAAAAATCCCGATTTAAATAAACGTAAATCGAACTTGCGGATCGGCTGTTTCTCCGGAGAAGAGCAAGACGGACGCCGCGAGACACGCTTTGTCGCGGCGCGCGTTTAAAGTACAGAAGGTGGACGAGAGCGGGCAGCCGAAAGGGACAAACCTCTCGACGCACGCGAGCGTGGAG
>QKQZ01011767.1:0-12198 GCA_003595255.1 Solenopsis fugax | reverse complement strand
GACAACCATACAAATTTTGTTAATATAATTATAATATAATATATATAAATTAAGTGAACTACATTGTAGTTATTGCAACTAAGTTTATGGTTAAGAAAACTAATAAAAAATAGTTGTAATTACTTTATTATATAGTATACTACAACTATGTTTTATTAGTTCTCTTAACCATTAATTTAGTCATGCAATAACTATTGTATAATATAGTTCACTTAACTATATATTATAATTATATTAACAAAATTTGTATGGTTGTCCCCTTATAGTTGCCATCATTACAATTTTTTCTCTCTGTGTACAAGCGATGCTAGATCGACCCGCGTGATGCTCAATCCATTCCTTATGTCGATGAGAGGAAGAGAATGGCAAACAGGTCACATGATCCAGTCTTCTCTGTTTGATCCTAGGGATGAAAGCTCCAGAGGAGCTTACGGGAATAGGTTAGAGACGTGTCGTAGTTCGTCACGTTGCGACAATTAGGTCTCTCTAAGTGATACATTATTAACCTTGGAGTGCCTCTTCCATTCCAAGGTTAATAATATATATGTAACGTGACAAACTACGACATCTCTCTAACCTATTTCTGCATTCGTAAAGCTGCTATGGAGCTTTCATCCCTGGGACAGATCAGAGAAGACCAAGTCACGTGACCAGTTTGCCACTCTCTTCGTATAAGGCTCTCTAAGTGTCTAAGTAGTACTTATCGAATCCTGGGAAGATAGAAATGGGCCAAGATTTGAAGTACGGTACTATTACGGTATAGGATTACAGTCTCTCTCTTTCTATCCCTCCCTTCCCCCTCCTCTCAATACTAGCAAAAATCGATATCGATTCTCTATATGATAACTGTACCAATCCTGGCGAAAATAGGAAGCTTCTTGAAGCGTTATACAAGCGTCATACAAGTGTCATACAAGTGTCTTACGCTTCCTTACGTTCCGATGTTTCAATCTTAAAAAGTTCGATTACGCTTTTATCACTTTTTCCATATGCTTTCTATGTACCAATATACGATTTACGCTTGCTTTACGCTACATTTTCACCAGCAAAATATCGATATTGAGTCTTAATACTATAACAGTAATAATACTGTACCAAAAATCGATATTGATTCTTAAGTTTAATCGAACATCCCTTTGTCAACGATATTCCGTATTGCTTTGTGTTAAAAAATATGTAACTTTTCACCAGTATAGACACGAAAATCTATCGGCAGTGTACTGATCTAGTTCCACTATTCAAAACCAATTTACATATTGGATCAGTATCATAACATTGTTATTTTAATGCTAGTCCAGTACAGAACCATTAAATGTGAAATATGAAACCCACTTTTCAGTACAAAATCGGTACCTCGCCAGTATCCAATATTGATTTAATGTATTCTATTCCCACTTGGAATATATCTCATGTCCACTCAAATTCTTGTGTTAATTTAACATGAGAATATGTCAGAGAGTAATATTAATGTTATATAAAAAATTATTAACACAAGAAATGTAACATTTTGATACATTTTTGAAAATAAATTGTGGAAACATATCTCTTCAGTAATATTAACATTGCAATATGTTGACACGTACATTTTATCCATTTATCTTAGATTTACGTTTCGAAACTATATTATTTTTATGTTATTTGTTCATTTACTCATAAATTGTATTATTTCAATAACAATAAATGTTTTGTATGAATTCAACACAATATAATAAAATACTACAATCATATTATGTTAAAATCATTTAGCTCAGGTATATTAAAAATTGGATGTAAAAATTTTTAATATCAATTTTAATACAAAATATTTTTTTACTGTGTGCTATAAAAGAATCTACCCTATAGAATATAATTCTAGAACAGTGTCTAGCACGATTTGCAACTTTCGCCTAGATTTCCACTTAAAAATTTAACACGATTACGACACAAAAGCTTTAAAGAAACTTTATAATAAGAATTATATAAATTGTTAGATGCGTACATTAATAATAATGAAAAATATAATTGCATTATTTATTTAAAAATTAAAATTAAAATTATTTGAAAGGGAAAAAAGTTTAATGACTGCTCGATACGATTCATATGTATGATATCATCACTCTCTTGAGGCAAAGCATCACAAACTTTAGTTACGCGCGCCGTAGGCAAGCCGTTGCTCCCACGCGACCGCAAGGAGTAGAATAATAGGCGTTGAGTCGGAAATTTGCTTGAACTGAAAGTTACAAATCGCGCCGACCACTGTTCAAGAATAAATTCTTTCGACATCATAACAATGAAACCCGTCTGCTTAATGCGGACTGACTGACCGATGTAAGTGTAATGCGACTCGACTCTCTCGGCGCTTCGAGTTCTCCGCGAGTGAGTGAGCCGCTTCTCGTGCTTGTTGCTCTTCATCGTGGATCTCGTAGGCTCCGTTACCGTGCTACTGCTTCCGATCTCACTTGACGTACGAGTCTTCGGTACCCGCCCATCATCGTGTTGCTTCCGCGAGCTTTTGCCTTCCGACCTGTTGCCCTTTGTCTTGGGCAGGAGGATGGTTAGCTTACCCAGAAGCTCTACCGAGCTACTCCGTGACTTCGGCAGATCCACGACCACGCCACAGGCACACACGTTCTCGTTAGGCATCCTGAAACAATCCAGACAGCATTTCAAAAATTTATTCTTATGAAGAGTGAGAATTAGTGAGATTAGAGTATTGTGGATTAGGCACGATGAAATGAACTGCAATTCGGCACTAACTATTCTTCAAAAAAATATCTTACAGAAGTTTAAGGTCACTGCACCAATCAATGAATAAATAAAAACATGACTTAATATAAATACATTTTCAAGTAAAAAATAATTTTAATTAAATCTTTATGAAAGTTAGATCTAAAAAATATATCAATTAATTTACAATTTATTTTGAAGTCTTATTATTTTCCTGTTTTTTCTTAAAGTCATTTACTAGTGATTGTTCAGCTGGTGCAGTGACCCTATAATTAAAATCGCGCAAGAGTTAATATTTCACGACAAGAGTGCGTCAGAATACAATTTATGAGGTACCTCGTGAAATATTCGCTTTTTGAACAGCACTGCAAGGGATTGATTTATATTAAAAAATTATACGGTTTCATAAATAATGTAAGTCACTGACGACTTAACGACGCCAAGATTTGTAATACGGTCCCTCTCGCAATCCGTTACAGCTGGCGCGCACTACGTTCTGCCAAACAACGTTATCGACCTCGTGCGCCGAGCGCCATTATTAACGACCCTATAATGGCCCTTAATTGGAATCACTTCGTAACGTTTATTCGCAATAGCGTCCCGCTCAACGTCGGTTCTCGCGTGACAAACGCGATTATCCGAGCTCGGGACGTATTCGTCGGGTGAAAAAAAGAGCGTGGCGAAACTTTTAACGGGCCCATCTACGCGCGAGACTCGTTTAACAAATTGGATTGCAGAAAATTCTGGCGAAAGCGGCCCGTTGATTCATATAGATCGTACACAGAGAAGAGAGAGAGGGTCAGCTATACTGACAACATTATCGCGCATAAACATATAAGACAAATTCAGCATAAGCTATATATATATATATATATATATATATCTGTTCTCGCAAAACGGTGCGATAGACAAAACATGAGGGAGTCTGTCCTTTTTTTCGTGCAGGTCGGTTTGTTGACAGTCATGTGGAACTTTCCAGCAAGAAACACAAATCGACACAGGAGTTATTCTGTCTTTGTCTCACATTGAATATCGAACAAAGACAGAATGACTCCTGTGTCGATTTGTGTCTCTTGCTGGAAAACTCCCATAGTTGACAGTAAAAAAAACAGTAAAAGACAAATAGCTCGTATTTTGTCTCTCTCAACGTTCCTCCAAACTCAAGTAAAGTAGTAGAAAATATATAGCATGTATAAGATATCTTAGGCCGGTATTCACAGTTGATTCTTATTTCAAGATTATCTTAAGTAATGCCTTAAGATGCTGATACGGCACTCTGATTGGTTGATGACCTTAAGACGATCTCAAATATAAGAACGGACTATGAATACCGGCCTTAGGATATACGTATCTCCATTCAACAATTATATAAACGTGGTTGTAAAATTATGAGAGTAGTAGTAGTGGTGCTTGTATTGTACAGCACTTTACAACCACTTACAATCATGCAATTGAAGAATGGGCTTTATATGTCTATGGATTATCATCGAAAAGGGGAAGAAGTAAATAAGAATTTGAAATTCTCGCGATTGGTAATTTTAACACACAAAGAAAGAATCGGAAAAACGTACATGACACATTCCGTATGCGCATTTACTTGGATCATTCCGTGTGCGGAATCTTCAATATCTAATTTGAACTTTTCGAAATCATCGATCTGTCAAATTTCAAGATGAGAACCAAAGTGGAGGCTATTGACTAATCCTCAAGAGTGAGAGATAGATAGATAGATAGATAGATAGATAGATAGATAGAGAGAGAGAGAGAGAGAGAGAGAGAGAAACAGGCAGAAAAATGGGAAAGAGAGAAAGAGGGAAAGAGTAAAGTCACCCATTTTTACTTGACTTTCACCGGAGGAAGAAGAGAAGGAGGATAGTCCCTTAATTCTCAAGAAAATCTTATTCCCCGCACACATTTGAAGAGTCACTTCTTAGAGAACGAAGTCAGGCCAGAGTTCGCGTCGAATCGCGAGCACAATCCCGTTTTATATCGTCGAAATGAACAATACCTCTTCTCATCGGATTTCGTCCTCGAGCACTCTTATCCTCTCAAGATTAAAAGGACCGTCGCCTTTATTACCCTTCCGCCGTTTCTCCCCTAAACCACTTTCAACGGAGTACTCGATTTAATCCCCGTACTTTCACACCGGACCATCAACGGTATAGCTCTATAGAGGTCAAATAAAATATTTTATAACATACTCCACAAGCTATTAATAATTATATCAGATAACTTATATAAATTTGATAAAAAATAGAAAGTACAAAAATATTACAGAGATTGCAACGGAAGAGGAACAAAAATGAGCCATGTGGGGTTGACGATAATCTTATTAGTATTATTTTGTATAATATGACAGGCCGCAGGCGGGCACGTTGTGATAATAGACTCGCTTTGACATTTGAGGCGCGTGCAAACATGCCGAGAATGCGTTCGCGCCTGCCAAAGTGACGCCCTGAGATAATTTCGGTTCTCGCCCGGTCTGGACCGGCCCGGGCCGGGAAGGTCGGGAGGGACGGGTACGGAGCCAAGGCAGGGGAATCGCTACATGGAAATTGAATTACGTGCCCTGCTACGAAATGAGCTGCCAGGGACCTTGGTTAGTTTCGACGACAAACTGCTCGCTACAGTACGCAGACCTGCCCATTACTCATCCCGCCGGTGAGACCCACCATGAAACTTCTTCCGTGCCTGACTTTAGACGTATATCCAGAGCTCGTTCCCCAAAGGTACCGCTCACTTGCCAGGACATCTTTTTAGGATAAACCAAGAATACAAAGAGAGAGAGAGAGAGAGAGAGAGAGAGAGAGAGTGTGTGTGTGTGTGTGTGTGTGTGTGTGTTTGTGTGTGTGTGTGTGTGTGTGTATGTGTGTTTGTTCGCTCATATGATCAACTGTTCTTTAACAAACGAATCGAGTGATTGATAATTTTGTAAAGTATAAGCGAAGTTTATAAACGTGTCTCTTTAGCCGAGTAAAAGTTTCATGCATACAGATAAAGTCTGCGACACTTTCAAGCGCGTAACGCGACGCGCTGCCACTTTATTGTGAATCGCGTGGGCAATTCCGTGAGGAAGTATTTTCTCATGGCGTATATGCCGCGGATGATAAACGCTGCGTTATTGGTCTTACGACTGAGAAATGTATGGGCGTCCCGCATTTTTCTTTAGATATATGTGTGAGGATAAAAAGCCTGCATGTAAATATGTTATATTGAAAAAGTAGAGGGTAATTCCCAATAAGCATACATCCAGAATTGGGAAGTAACGCGTTACTTGTAATGCAGTTATAGTTACTTTTTTTGATAATAGTGTTATTTTTTGTTCTTACTACAACGATAACGTAGTTCTTTTCAGTAAAAAATTAAATTGTTGCGTTTAACGTTATTTTTTAAATTTTAAGTCTGTGACATAATTTTTTTAAGTATGTGCGTGCGCGCGCGCGCGCGCGTGTGTGTGTGTTCAAGCTTCAATCTTCAATTAGCATTTATAATTTGTTGTTTTTAAGGGGATCCTAAAGTTGTTCTGTTTTATTGACAGAACATGATTTTTTCCAGCATACACGGAGAACATTTTCTCAAAATTTACCCTGAAAATCATGGTAATCGTAGAACAACATTGTATTTCAGAGAATATTATATGAATTTCTGTGATTTATTAACCATCTATTACATATTTTATATTTTAATACATAGTTTGATTATTATTATTAAACTATATGTAATGAAATTTCAATGATTGTAAAATATGTTTAACAATTTACGATTCTTTATTGTTTTAAATAGAATAAATGCTTAGTAGCGTTAAACATATACAATATATTATATATTTACAATCCGGCATGATATTTTCAATCTGATTAGTCGCTCATGCAACATAATTTTATCATGCAGCATGGTAAATTGACCTAGTATGCTGTTTATAACATATATAGATAGTAAATAATATTATTATATCAATATATATATCAATAAAAAAAATGGCGTAACACGTAAGACAGGAGACTCATGATCTAAAGATTTCGCGTTCGAATTTTACTAGGATAAGCGTGTTTTTCAAAAGACGATATACAGGATATCTGATAATTATTGACACAATACTCATAGATAGATAGAGCGGACTAAACTAAACAGAAAAGTTCTGTACCATTTTGCGATTGTCGCAATAGTTAACGAGAAATTCATTTATGAAGATTTGCCAATCAGCATGCGTCCGCGCGATTCAGCAACAAGAGACAACCCAGCATTTCTTGGCGCGCTTCGAGGCAGTGGGAGGAGCGCTCTATAAACAACAATGGCTATGCACAAACGGCACATTGCTGGTTACAGAATGCTCCTCCCACTGTCTCGCCGCGCACCTAACAACCATAAACACTAGATCTCTTGTAGCAAAAACACGCAGACGCGCGTGTAATTCATAGATCTTTGTGAATTAATTTCGTGTTAATTATTACAAAAATTGCAATGGTACAGAACTTTTCTGTTTAATTCGTTCTATCTATTCAGAAACATTATGTTAATAATTATCAGATACTTTGTATATAATATTAAATACATAGTCATATAAAGATTTTCGTATAATTATTTATGTAATAATTGTATACCATTTTATAAGAAAATTTTGTTTCGAATTGTAAAAATATAGAAATAAAAAATGTTAAAATAATTTATAAAATTTAAATATTTTACAAACATTTATTTATAAAATACATTTTCAAATTTAAATTCTTAAAAAATATTCAAAAATGCAAAAATAAAACTATAAACTGTGAACATTTATTTATTACATATTAATTGAAACAAAATTTATTGCGCATCATTTATTGCGCATCAATTACTGCGCGTTTACTCATTAGCCCTGTAAAATTCTATTTTTGACAATTTCGAGAGTCTAACATTTTTATTTTTAAAACAAAATTGTGATGAATTATTTTTAAAATGACTAAGACTTTCAAACGGTATTATGTTACACTATTTTTACAGTTTGCATAAAATAAAATATATGTGATTTTATATTTCGACTATGAGTCGGCGGACCATAATAGAGTCATAGGCCGTGGATTGCGAATCGAGATAAACCATGTTTGAATTATTGTCATCTCTTTAAAAAATATTTTCACAAAAATATGTTCAAAGTTTAATAACACTTTTCAATGTAATTTTTGCGTTTTACTTTTTTAAACAAATATTTTTTTAGATATAATTAAAATAAGAAATAAATATATAATGTATTTTAAAACAAAAATACATTATATATTTATTTCTTTAAATAAAAGTTTTACATAATATTAAAAAATATTTTTAAATTCGTTAGGATCTTATCCTTTTTTAAGTCGTAAACCAATCATATTGTCGCATAAGTTTTAAAAACAATTTTGAGTTGGAAATTGTCATGTTAAAATTTTCAAAGATCAAGAGTGTAAAAAAGTAAAACTTTCGAGTTTACAAATTTATTAACAAATTTTTTTATTTTAAAATCTTTCTCTTTAGATTTTTTGTGGTCTTGCGAATTTAAGATTTAATATTAATAAAAAGTTAATAAAAATATTATTTTATATCTTGAATTCGCAAGACCACAAAAATTTTAAGAGAAAGATTTAAAAATGCTCAAACTGCAAATAAAGAAATTCGTTAATAAATTTATAAACACAACAAAATTTTTACAAACTTTACTACCCTTTTTTAAACTCTTGATCTTTGAAAATTTGAACACGATAATTTCAAACTCAAATAGTTTTTATTAATATTTTAACAAAATTATTAGAAAAATATATATTTTTTATTAATTTGATCTTATTTTAATTTGATCCTATTAAAAAAAGTTAACTGAAGAAGTAAGGAATCATTAATTTTTAAATATTGATAACAATAACGAGTTACTTTTAAAAGCAACTTTCTTAACCCTCGTGTGTTACACAAATTCAACAATAAACCATTAATCGGTGAATGGGATTTTTGTGTTACGAATACAGAAAATAGAAATGGGGCGAGTCGATATTTATAATTAAAATCTTTGTCGAAAACATCAACGAACGTAATCAAATACATCGCTGTCAGTTATATCTCCTTTCTCGGCTTCGAGGCAATATAACGTTTAATTACAAAGATCCAAGGGTCGCCCTAGTTGCAATTAACGTCGTCGACATCTTCGATGCCGGTACGCGAATGACTCTTCCCAGCGGCGGTTATCGAGCTGCATTGATATCGACATAGACGAGAAATGGGCTTTCGAGCGATAATTATTACAATGCCGAGGCATACAGCTTGCGTTCGAAGCGGACAGCTGCTGCAACTGCGGAAGGGCTAGAGAGATGAATTTTCCTTCTCAGCCAGTAATATCAAACAAAAGAAATTCTGCTGTGCAAATTGGAAAAGTTACGTGGGAGCGCACGATCTTCGCATCGATGCAAAGTGCGAAATTCGCATTTAATGTACAAAAGGGAGAGGATTCGAAGAGCGAAAAGAAAAACGAAAGATAAAAATAGAAGTAACGCAATTCTACGAATAGGATAAATGTTACTGCCGCTTTTGTCAATTGTAATATTAGAATAAAAGATTGAAAGCGTTATGTATTAAAAATGTTAACTGAAATTATACTATCACATAAATATGATAGTAGACTAGTAATATGTTTAATTCCTCATATTGTTATTTTCTTCATTAAAAAGTTAAAGATATGAGAGCGTTACATATTAAAAATATTTTGATGTTAAGATTATCATATAAACAAAAATAAATGCGTAGTAGTAAATAGGGAAGCAATATTAGATACGTGCGGCAATGATCAAATGGAGAGGGAGAGAAAGAGGGAGCAGTAGTCAGGATATTGACTGGCAGGACTAGCAGTAGGGAGGAATTACCAAAGGTGTATTATTCAAATTATTTTTTTATTATATTTTGCATTCGGTGCTGTTTTCAATGCAAAATTATAGTAGGAAATTGTAGCTTAATGTTTCAAAAATCTATGTTAAATCTTTTAATAATAAAAAATTAATTTATTATTAATTTTTCGTAACATACTGCGAAAGTTGTGATTTAGAATTGGTCGCCTAAAGCGTACCTGTGATTTCGTAAAGCATCTTGTTTTCGAAAATACCGAATTTATGAATTAAAGTAATTAAAAATGTAAGGAATCATTAATTAATATTTATTTTTATTAATTATTTATCGTAAAAACCATCAAATATTCAATAATTAATAAATAACAATAATGAAAAAGTGAGGACATCGAAATGAAATAGGCTCGAATTAATTTTTATAATTGATATATTTTTATTCATATATTAATTATTAGTTTTACTATCATAACTTATCAATCTTACATTAATATCTTTTCTTTATAATAAAATTTATGATGAATTAGGAAACTTGATACAGTTTATAAAAATATCCATTTAATTTTTATAATAATTGTACATATGTATGTACAGAAAATGTAATATATTCTATACTAAACCTTTTAAAACATAACAATTCAAAATAAAGTTATGTTATTATCAACTATATAAAATTGATAAAATATTTACATCAGATGTATCTGATGTTTTAAATGCTGATATAGCATGCATAAAACAAAGTAAAAGTTATTAAATTTTTGTCTATATTACTTATTTCATTTTTAATTTTTATTTTTATAACTAAATATTGCTTATATTAAGTAAAAATGTAAAATATTGAAGAGATACGTTTTAGGTGACCGGTACGCATTTAGCAATTCTTCGCTAATGGATTTATACCTTACATTTTTATTTCTATCATTATATGTAAATAATCAGTTTTCGAGCTTATTTTTTTTATTTTATATATTCAAGATTTACTTGAATAATGAAAAAGAACACTTATTATATATTTCAAAAACTACAAAATAAACGCGTCAACTGCTGTTATGTGCTTAAAACGGCAGTAATTGAAACAGTTTCCCTAGCCTTCTTGAAAGAAAAATGAAAATGACAAAAATGTAAAACATCAAAAGGCATAATGGCCCTCCTATTAAATTGGATATATCACCTATCTTACGCTGAGCGACACGTGAATTGTTCGGTCCTCTTACTGTTTTTCAGTGAAACATTTATGATATGTCCCGCAGGAAAGTCTGCGGTTTATCGCGGCACAGTTACGCGATACGTGTTTTGGTTATCGTCTGACGTCGCGTCGGGCTAAAGGCGCGCGATGAGAACAAATACGGGAATGAAACCGTGGCTCTCTCCTCGGAATTCCAATCCCGTGAGACTCGCCTTACCTGCCCTTGGAAATTCTCGCGATTCCGCAAAATGTAAACAGGAATCAGCGCGAAGCAGCTTCTCCCTTTGATTCGCGCCGGGATTAATTCGTCACGGTAGAGAGGAAGGAAAATAACGCGCAGCGTCAGCAACGACGACGTTAATTAATTTTGTCGAGCATATCTTCCACGGAATCTTTCATTTTTCGTACCCGCTCGCGCCAGTCCGTCTCGCACTGTTGAGTCTCAACTATTATTAGCCTACCCGTTGAGAAAACGATTAAATTGGTCAAATATTTGCGATATCTGTAAATAATCGCGCGCAGATAACTCACGAAGAATTACAACTATCTGAGGAATGTTTTGCGCTGTTGCATAATTTACGTTATGTTACATCCATCGTTTAGGTCATGGTTACGCACATAGTTTAGTTTGTTGCCTGTTAGTCACATGTTCACTGAATTGTTTATCTTTATGCGGCCTTATATTTCTCTCGCGTAAAGAGAGAGAGAGAAGAGCATCTCGCGGTAAAATATTCATAAATGGACGTTTTTGTTTCAACATTTTGCGCCTCTTTGGTATCAATGCCGAAGCTCTCTAGCTGCGATATTCGAGCAACACTCGAGCGAACAAGAAGCGCATCCATCGCAGCCAGGCGAAGTTCATTAATAGGGTAAAATCGGTATATACGCCGCAGCTATCGAAAACTCAATTTATCAAGTATTATTTACTATATTTAAGGAAAATCAATTATACCAATGAAAACTTCATACTGTCTACTATTATAAAAAAAATTTTTTAATGAAATATTTCTTTTCTTATACTTGAAGAAAAAACTTAAAAAAACCCTTGCATTTTTGTCGGATAAAAAAAGTGGTGGGATTTATGACTACACTGAGAGAAGAGAATGGTTGCAATTACCATAATTTAACTATAATTTATAGTGATTTTCGGCGCCAACTATAAATTTATAATTATTTTAACCAACAAATTATAGCTGCCTGAACATTGAATTATGAAATCGTAACTATNGTATGGTTACACTGAAAGAAAAGAATGATTGCAATTACTATAATTTTATTATAATTTATAGTCATTTACGGTGCAAACTATAAAATTATAGTTATTTGAAATAATAATTATAATAAAAATAAATTATATTTATTTTATAGCCATGCAAATAATAGCTGTTTGAAAAATTGTCAAAGCATAATAACATATCTTCCACTTGATTTTATCTTCAAGGGAATTTATCTAAAAAATTATTTTATTAGAAC
>QKQZ01011766.1:0-14311 GCA_003595255.1 Solenopsis fugax | reverse complement strand
AAAAAAAAAAAAAAAAAAAAGGGTGCGGTAAACGATGTAGATAATAGGGCGGTTTGTCATCTTATCTATATATACAGATCATTTATACCTATCGTATCACGTGTCTTAGGACCGAAATGTCTATATGTAATTTTTAATTTTTAATGATAATATACTATTGTACATGCGAATATCCAGTGTCGATCCACTCTTACTGGCATTTTTTTCATTTTTAGTGAAGTTTTATTCAGTTGATGTAAATTTTCCTTAAAAAAGTTTTTACCAGGCTAGGGTTAAAGATTTTTTGTAGATGATTTTTTCTTAAACTTTTGCATTGAATTTTCTGTGCTTAGATATGCCGACATAGAAAGATCACCTAGAAACAAATCACCGAATAATTGTCGGTGTAGTCCAAGTCCTAGGGTAAACGAGCGTAAAAGCACTGTTCAAAAATCGATACCAAGTCGATATATTGGCTGCGTTTGTAAACTAACGCCGTGCAGATGCAGAAAAGATAGATCCAATTGCAAAAGACCGCTGGCAAAGTGTTATTACTGCAAGAGTCTGCCTTGCACGTGAGTGAAACAAATTACATATCGGCGCGGATCTTAATTACAGATATTTTTTTCGCGTAACGTCGTTAATATCTAATTTGTCGGTATCAATGGAAATTTTTTTAAATAACCAAATGTGACTGTTAACGAGCGCTTTGTCTCATCAGGCCCAATGAGGTTTGTACGTATACTTCCCGTTACCGCTTCTTTATTGCATTCTTTGTTGCAGCTGCATTACAGTAAAATAACCAAAGTCGTACAGGTACGATGATTCATCGAATAAAAACAAAGACGAAAAGAATTTTACCAATCCGAGAAACATAGACACAGAAAGGTAAATGATGCTTAATTGGTAATACTTGCTATCAATGGCTAAATAAATGACAAGCGAATATAACGCGGTATACAGTTTATATAAAATTTCAAGAGAAGAAAATATTTAAAGTACAGAGAAATTATAAAAGTATTTTAGTATTAGTATTTTTGCATCATTAGTAATATTATTAATTATTTTGGACAATCCCTATTTAAATCTTCATTGATGAGTCTCGATCTGAGTTTTATCAAGTGAAAGACATAGTTAAAAAATAATTTAAACACGTATTCGCGAGTTTGTAATTAATAAAATAATTCGCAAATGCTGTGCGATTTTCTTTAAAAATATCTCCTTTATCAGTTTCATGATTAATAAATCATAAATTAAATCGTAAATAACTTCCATAATATGTAACATACCTTTTTTATGTGTAATATTTTTTTGTACGCGTTAAATGGCAAAGATAAGTAATCCGTCACATATAAAAAAATTTTTCTTTTCATGTCAATCCAATTATACGCATATTCAATATTTCAACAAATAAATCATTCATAATCATTTTATTTACGATCCATATTAGTGCCACTAAAATAGAAATAGATCTCTAAAATAGAAATGTTTTTATGGTCTTTAAATTTCGTAATATTTCTGCATGATATAAATTGCTTATTTTGTAAGATTAATATTATATTTTCGGGTCACAAGATAAGAACTCAACTATATGTTTTATGTAGCGTCTTAATACATGCTGATACATTCAAGAGTACGCACATAAATCCAAAATACAAGAAAATAAATTAGTGCCCTCTTACTGAATGTCACATGATACGATAACAATAATTATTTAAATTTGATTAATATGATGACGTATTCGAAACATTTGTCTGATATTTAACCTGATTCTACATAATATATTTATTATTGCTTCTCTTTATCTTTCTCACGATATGCATACTTATTTTTTAATTATAAATAATTAACAATTTTGTCATTAACTCTGTTATTATTAATGTTAAATTATTAATCTTTTACGTAATGCTATAATTTTTTATAGTATTATAATTCACCTTAGAAGTGCATGGATGGTGAAACATTGAAATTTCTTAGATTTAACTTTAATAAAGAGAGGCAATATTCTTATATACAATTGGTACCATAAACCTACCTTTTCAGGATTTTACCTGAATTATTTTTCTTGCTATCCTTTCTGTCAAAAGCGGGGAACCGCATTCTGGGTTTGATGGATAGAGCCATTCTGTTATTTCATCCTTTCTTTTATAAGAAGAACCTGGAAAAGTTATCAAGATTTTACTGTCTAATGGCTTCCCGCTTAACATTATTTTTCATAATATTAAGAAAAGATTACATAATAAACTGTGTTCTACTAATTTTAATCACGAACGACAAGGGAACAACCAAAAAAAAAGAGTCGGAGGAAAAAAAGAATTTTTTACAATATTTTTCGTACCGAATATTTCGTCAAGAATAACAATTTTTTTTCAAAAATTCTACATACAACATCCCTAACAAACCAGAGTATTAATAAGTTAAATAGATTCATAAAGATTCTTAAAGATAAGCTCCCGAAAATGTCTCACCCGAATGTAGTTTATAAGATGAATTATAAAAAATATGACGCCTCATATGTGGGACAATCTTATAGGCCACTAAAACAAGAATTAATGAGCACAAGAATCATATAAATAAGGACACTACCCAAAGATCTGTAATTACAGAACATAAAATCGAATTTTCTCATGATTTTGATTGGGAGAACATTGCGATATTAGACGAGAAAAAGATTCTCAATAAAAGACTCATTTCTGAGACTTTTATATATAAACAAAAACAAGGTTTAAATTTGCAAAAATGACACGAAGTTGCTTGACCCGTTATATGCTAACTTATTTGAATAAAATCTTGATGCTTCCCCCTCTATCGTAGAGTATTACGTATTTGTTACTTATTTTAACGGTATTGATGGTTCTTATTTCAAAAGCGTCTTGACCAGTCTTGACTTTCTCGCGTGACATATCACTTTAATTATCTTCGTTCGACGATCTGTTCCAATCACGTAAATTTGTTGTTTTTTTTTTTATATACGATTCTTTTACAATACGGTGAACAAGAGCATACATTATTATTTTTTGCTGACAGAAGATTAGTTCATTATAATTTAATTAATTATGTAACTGTCAATTTTTTTAATTAATTTGTACAACGCTGATTGTTTAATGTTACTCAGTAATAAATATATTTGTATAGAATGTGCTGATCGTGACACAGTTAAAAAAAATGTTTTATACACAGAAAAAAAGGTTTCTTTAGATTCAGTATTCCTATTTATTTGACTGAAATTTGTTTCATTGAAATAACATATGCTTATACGAAACATTATGTGTTTGAATAAAAATTTTGTTTCGTTAAAAAAATCTTTATTATTTGACAGAAATAACACTATTATTTGAAATAATATCTTTCAACTAAATAATATATTATTTGATTACAATAAGTATACGAACAATGAAACAAATAATTTATTTATATGAAAATGGCAAAATATATTGATATTATATCTCGTTTCAAACAAATGATTATTTAAGACGAAGATATATATTGTTTCAAATTCAAATAATCGTACTTATTGATTCAAACATTGGTTTGTTTGGATTCCAAATAACAAATTTCTTTGGATACAATAAAATTTATTAAGTTTGAAGAAATCGTTTTCTCTGTATAATTTGTCACACGTTTTGGACGTTCTGTTAATCAGTAATCACTATTGTACTGAAGAGGACTTGTTCACGAGTGATATATCTCTTTCCTTTCCTTTCCCTTTTCAAGAATGGAACGATAATAAATTTGACTTCAATCTTTTCATCGATGAAGTCTGAAAAGTACCCTACAGAGTGAGAAGTTTCACAAAACGTTGACGCTGCTCGGACGATCGGCTGGAGTAGGGGGCACCTTAGACTGCATATAAGATGCTGTAACCCGCGTTGTACTAGACCGGTACCAACTGTAGGCGAGCAAAGACAGCGGAGGTAGTACGGATTAGTACGTTCGCGCAGTTAGTTCTCGGCGGTCTGTAGAGGCTAAAGACGTCCGTATAAATTTCACGTCTTCCCTTCGCTTTCGAAGCCGCGTCGCATTCAGCGAACCAGGCGGGACGAGTACGACGCTCTCGTTTTAACGTTCACGGCTTTCCGGCGCTTAAGTATCTTCCCGCTGTGCGATCGGACGTCCTTCCCCGTGCCCGCGGCAAAGAAGAGAGAAACTTTTGCCGATTGAATAGAGTCGCCGAAGTGTCGAGATACCGCCGCGTCGACTGAAAAATGGAGATTTGCAATCGGGAGAACCGACTGTACGATGTGCCGTATGGAAAAGCGTCGCGCCTCGTTGAGAACGGGGAGAAACTCCGACCGGAGAAAGTTTCCACCCTGCGGGAACTTATAGATGCGCTGCACGAGGCCTTCAAGACGGATCATGTGAATATCGATCACGTTCAAGACCTGATGATGAGCTACAAGAGCAATCCCGCGGAGTGGAAGAAATTCGCCAAGTTCGACAGATACAGGTATCTGGCATTTATTCATTTATATACGAAACTTTTACTCACGCACATGGCATTCGACGAAACATATTTCAGATATTCATCTTTTATAAAACTTTAAATATATAATTTAATTGTTTAGACATAAGATGCAACAGATATTGTATTCACTATTAAAACATAGAATTTATTTTCTTCATCTTTTCTCCCAAGAATTCAGTAAACACATAGAATATAACATAGATGTTGTTATATAACATAGATATAACATAGATGTATATGTTATATAACGTTATATCTATGTTATATTCGGTGTTTGCTGGAAAGGGACTTAGTTTACACTACACTGAGAGAAAAAATTTTAATGACAAATTAAAATAACGAAATGAGAATAATAAATGGTCGAAAGCAACTCAAATTTTTTATTGATGTCGAATGTTTGTCGGATTTAAAACACAGCATTTAAAGAAGAATCCCGAATATAATATTACGAAATTAAATTGCTAATCAATTTAATAATTTTTGATGTTTACACGCCAAAATTTTACTTAACACAAAAAAATTATTTACACTAGGTCCTAATAACTTATTTACTTGCAATCAAGTTAAAAATTTCTTAATCGAAATATTTATGTAAATAAAATAAAGAGAGTAATTTTTTTCTTGTGTGTGTAATTATAGAAAATATTTACTGTTAGACTATTTTTATATTCAAGATAACCATACAATCTCTCTTTATTTTATTGGTTTACCTAATTATATAACTGTTTTATAAAGATACTAAAATCGTATGTTGTTTTAATTTTGTGTATGATTAATATATGCATATCTTGTTAATGTATTTGTAAAAAGATAATTAAGAAATCTACGATACTAAGATTTTTTAATCTAAGAAACCAATTTAAGCTTAATAATATTATTAGCTTATTTGTAAAATCATTATTTAAATATAAAAATTGTAAAAATACAAAATTATATACTTAAGATAATATGTCTATTTATTTAAAAGTAAATATTTTTACTTAAACAGATAGAACAAATGCTTGCATCAAAATATATGGTTCTAAGGAAATGTATTTTTTTATTTCATTTAAAAACTTTTTCTCTCAGTGTATAAGCCTGTTCTTTTTTAGTTGAACCTCTTGCACATAATTTCTCCTTTTTTTCCTTATATTGGAAATTAGCTAAAAGTTCAACTAAAAAGAAGAGATCTTATTTCTTAACTACACACATTCATTCATATCTTAAACTTAATGGCTACTAATATCTATTACCTATCATGATTCTGTTTCTAACCATACAATCTCTCTTTATTTTATTGGTTTACCTAATTATATAACTATTTTATAAAGACACTAAAATCGTATGTTGTTTTAATTTTATGTATGATTAATATATGCATATCTCGTTAATGTATTTAACGAGAGTAAAAAGATAATTAAGAAATCTATGACACTAACAGTGATATAACCGCCTATAAATAGTGAAGAATATCCCCGATCGATCAAAAGACACCTCGGCGATTAATCGCGGGAGAAATTAAAAAGTCTTCAATTACTTCCAGTAATAACGCTACACTTTGTTTGCATGTCCAAGAATAAAATTATAAATCTTGAAGAATAAAATTATTATCTTGACTTTCCACTTTCAAGGCCGCAATTGATAAGATTTACACACCTGATCCGTGATTCCACACAATCTGATGTAACTACATAACTAACGCGACGAGAATTGTGGCGTCCATACGGAAATGTTTTCATTAACTATCAGCTAATTACACATCGATAATTACAGTACTATTGCAAACATAATCAGCGCATAACGGTAACAATCAATTAGGGACATTCCGGAGAAATGCGTCGGTGGACACATGACGTACGCTTGATAACTAGATGACGAAGAACAAATATTTTCGCCGATCAACGTATTTGGGATGTGTAAATAGGGCGTATATACAACGCAATGCGGAATTGTGAAATGAAATTAACATGATCTGAGGAGTTCAGAATGGGTTATCGGCCGTCTATCCTGCGCCGGTTCCATCTCTCTCTCTTTCTCTCTCTCTCTCTCTCTCTCTCTCTCTCTCTCTTTGTGCGTAAGAACGTGAAATGAAAAATTTAGTAACCTTGTTCTGAAGTAACCCATAACACTTGCACTCGTGGAAGGAGTAGATGATCGTCATTTAATGCTCGTCAGACGGAAAAAACACGACGTCAGATACGTATTGATGGGGAAATTGTGTCATCACTTCAATTTTTTTCCCGATCTCCATCGATCTTATGACTGTCACAAATAATATATAACTTAGTACGCAGTGTATAAACGGGATGTACGTAATCTTCGAAAGAAAAGAAAACATCTCGTGTTTACAAAGAATCGCTGAATGCAATTGATGTTGGGAACTATCAGAAGAAACGGAAAGTTTCCAAGGCAAATGAGACTTAATGTCAGATTAAAATTATTTGCAGTTAACTAACAATCTCGTTAGCGTTAGTAACCTATAAAGTTACGGGTTACGCGGAAATAAATTTCGGATCAAAAGGGGAAAATTCCCTCGCGTCCGGCAGCTTTATTTACTAGGATGCGTGTCACATGCATAATTGTGATAACTAGATTAGCTTATTTATTACGCGCGATCTGGATGTATTCGTCCGATAAGAGAGACAGAAAGAGAGGGAGAATGTTCTAGAATTATTAGGCACCATCACAACAATGTTATCTCCGCAAACATGTTGCAACAAACTGGGCAACTCGTATTTTCACATTCAGAGCGCAGATAAGCGTTTCACTTGTAATCCTATAAGTGTTACAATATTATTTATAATATTAATAAAAAGTGGTATGTCCACTCCTGATAATATTGTATTATATGAATATTATATGAATATTGTATTAAAAGTAAATAATATTATTTACTTAAATACTTACTAATAATATTATTTACTTAAATTATCGGGAATATTATAGCTTTTAAATGTAATAATTATAAAGTTTATGAATATTTTATACATAATAATTTACATTAATTTTGAACAAAAATAATATATTCGTAGAACATTTTTATAATATTCCACAGATATTGAAATAATATACCATGAACATTATATAAAGGATATATAACATTAATATAATATTCTTATAATATTAAAAAATTTATATTCTCGGTATATTATTTCAATATTATTTTAATTTTTAATAATATTCGTATAATATTCTAGGGATATATTGTAGCGCTTATAAAGAATTAGCACAAAGATCACTGCTGTGTGCACAATTTTCAAACGTTCTATATTTTCGAGTAACATCTCCGCGTGTTATCGAAAATACGACAGGTAGTTTAGCGCATTGTTAATTGTCGATGATGCTGCACATCTCGGCAGCTCTTGATTAAGCGAACGAACGTAAATAGGGACGAAAATGAGTTTACGAGTTCGCGAGATAACGAGCGCCTTGGACGCAGATGGAATTACTCTGTAGCCGGGATCCACGTGACTCGGGAAAGTACGGAAACTACGGTGCACGTTTACCGGTTTTGCTGTCAACACAAAGTAGAACGTATAATGCCACGCGGCAGGCAAATATATTTTCTTCTCTCTACCGAGATCGCTCTTACGAAAGACCGATAGAAAATTAAACACTTTCAGGNGGGGGCGTCGCGCTTTAACGGGTTATCATATTGTACAACGTTCTCAGCAAGCAAATGTGGAAATTGTAGATTACGAAAATTATTGACGACACAGCAAACCGTATCAACAAAATAATTATAAATTCAGTGATATACTGCCGCTCAAAAATATTTGCTTAGTTTATCATTCTTAAGTAAATGATAGCAATTTTAAGGAAAAGTGAATTTCAAGCTTTATTCTTAATCTTCCAGATATTAAGCTTAATAATAATCTCGGTGATTTAAAATTTTATATAATAAGTAGATATAATAATTTGAATAGACTTGTGTGAACACAAGAAATAAGAGGAAGTGTCACTTAGTGTTGTGATTATATAACTTAAAATTATTTAAAGATAAATTATATATAAATGTATCTTATATAAGATAAAACTAATTTAATTTTAATTTATATCAACAAAAGATAAAATTACATATGATGTTATCTAGATAATTTTTAGATAATATTGAGCAACACAATTTAGAATATGAGAGCAGTATGTTCATATTTTTATTTCTAAATCTTTATTTCCTAAAATTAAAAGTTTTTCAAATAATTTAATCTGACAAAAAATATTTCTCTTTGGATTTGAATCAATGAAAATCAAAATTTAAAAAATAGGAATATAACTCACATAATACAATGATTGATAAAATCCCTTGTAAAAGGGCAAGTTCAAACTCAAAGCAGCTAGGCCTGCTCGTCGAGTGATTGAATATGATTGATTGGATCTACAAGAACCAATTAATTTCAGTCGCTCGGCAAGGCGGCCTAGCCAGTCGACACCCGATTGCCCACATCGCTAATTGGTTAATTTAATATAAAATATTTTGATTGGCTGTTCCAAAAGAAAAATTGCGCTGTGATAATGTGATCAAACAGAACGCTCCCGCTTAGACGCATTGCTGTGGCCTGAACTCGCCCAATAATATTCGAAATTAATTTGATCGTCAAATTTGTAGCGAATTCAATTCGACGCATTAGTGCGCACTGATTAAAGCAGTCATACACAATTTAGCATAAAGATATATAATATATGATATGTCACTTTTACACTTAGGTTAAATTAGTGTACTGAGGCTTCTATGCGCATTACTGCAGTTCAATCGAATTCGCTATTAATATAACAATGCTATAAAATTTGACATTCTACATATACAAAGAGAATATAATAGAATTAGGATTTTAGGCATATAAAAGAATACAAAAATCGGAGTGAACAAATACTTTTAAACAATAGTGTAGACGCGAAAAGAAACGTATTTCTGTAAAAATGAGAAATATGCGAAACGATTTTTTACAATCTAGAATTTTTTTTATTTTAAAAACAAATCTGGAGCGTAACAAAATTGCTTTAGGGTGTTCCGAATTTGTTTTGCAATGGTTTTACTCATATTCGTTGCGATGAAGTACACTTGTACTGACAAGCTAAATATTCGTACAAGTTAAATATTCATTTAGTATATTACTGTTTCAAATCAATACTAAGATGTTTAAATTGAGCGATTTGGAGATATTTTGATACTTCGCGTGAAATAGTGTTCTTAAAGGAGATTAAGATATTCATGAGAAATTAGTAAATATTAATATTCAATAAAATAAAAATAACATATATATTCTCTCTTTTGATAATTTTTAGAATCACATTTTCTTTAAATAGATATTAAATTTCGCTATTTAAAGGTAATATTTAGTATCGGGAATTAGAGCAGAGATATAACGCCCAGAGGCGATTGACCGGTGAATAGTCAGTTGGTTATGTGTACTTTCCATGCATATATTCCCCTTCTCCGTGTTTGCGTTCTGCGCAATCCAGAGAACATTGGTATCTGTACATCGCATGACACTCATGAAAAAAAAAAATGCGAGCGAAACGCATGCAAAACATTGAAACTTTCAAATTATATTCGCTCTGCTGCATCTCACATTCGCTGCTGGATTCGCAGATCACCGGATTCGTTCACGAAATCGTACACTCTATTTACATTAATGCATCTCGCGAATATCGTTTTTTTTTCTGGGACGATACGTCCATTATTAATAAAATATATATTACAAAAGTTGGTAATTATTTAATAATTCCGTGTCACTAATGTAAAATAATTTAAATTTAAACGTTATTCTTTTCGAGAAAAAGTATTGTTTTTATTTTCTCTGGCTAGATTTTAATCTAAACGTCTTAATTCATGTTTTATAAAATAAAAAAAAACATTCAGCATAATTAACTCGAGTTTTAGTAGCATTTAACTGTAGTATTTCTCGAATGTTAAAATTAGCATGAAACAACTTTTCTTTCGGTTTTACATCGATTGATAAATCGGTGATAATTGCGAGCAATTTTGTTGAAATTTATCGTGACCGATTAACTGAACTAGTTTCAAGCTGCAACTAATGTACCACGATTTGTAAAAGCTAATTTCGTGATAATTTTCGCATGCTAAATCTACCAGATTCAAATTAACAATGTTCAAACCGGTAAATATTATTGTTAATTAAGAGATGGATCGATAAATAGCTGTAAAGCTCAATAGCGATGACTACTGAATCATGAATGTATGTATGGATATCTGATAAAATCTACTTGCGTAATAATCATTCAACATGTGTATGCATTTGAAAATGTGCATCAAAATATCGAGATTTTCGAAAGGTCAGCGGACAGCTGCGGCACAAGAAAATTCTGACTGGTCGAGCAGCATTTTCGAAGGAAAAACATGAAGTTGTAATATACGACGCTTTGTGCGCAGATACACAAGGAACCTGGTTGACGAAGGAAACGGCAGGTTCAACCTCATGGTGTTATGCTGGGGGGAAGGTCACGGGTCAGCCATACACGATCATGCTAACGCGCACTGCGTGATGAAAATTCTTCAGGGGAAACTGTGCGAGGTAATTATCGCTACGATAATTATTGGAACTACATATTTCAGGCCGTGCGTGTCGTACGTATGTCGTGATGTAAAATCGAGATATCAAAGTAATTTGCTTCTCAGACGAGGTACGCATGGCCCGCGGGGACTGTTTCCGGGATGGAAGAGAACGTGGAGGAGCTCAAGGAACTCGAGAGGAATACACTTGATATGAACGAGATTTGTTACATCAATGGTATGATTCTTTTTATCAAGCGGTGGACGATAGATTTCACATATTCAATATGCCATGAACAGTCTTTCCCATTATCTGTATAAAATTATTTAGATGGAGAAGATTTTACCTTATTTTAAGCTAGATTATTAGAATATATGTATTATCTTTAGTTTCATCTTATTGTTAGATAAAAGAAGTGTTGTTTTTTTCAAAATACTCGAGTTAATGTGAACAACAACGAAATGAAGTATTGTCCTTAATTGCGACTTTCAAACAGAAAATTTTTTTAAAAGTAATAACAATAGATTGCACAGATCAGAAAATAACGCAATGTAAAAATTGCTTTAAAACTATGTGAGTTAAAAACTTTTACAAGAAACTTCATCAATCATAATAATGTGAGTTATACATTCTCTTTATATTCTCCAACTTTTATTTTTACCTGCGTATTGATCCAAATCAAAAGAGAAATATTTACTGTCAGACTGGATTATTTGAAAAACTCTTGCTGTTAAGAAACCAAATTTATAAATAAAACTATGAAAATATTGTTTTTATATCATAAATTATTTCACTTAACAATATTATTTTAAACTTAGATAAAATAATATATAATTTTATCTTTTACCTAAATAAATTTAAAATAAAATTAAGCCTTATCTAAGATACATTTACATATAATTTATCCTAACTATATCTAGATAATTTTAAATTATCTAAGCGCAACCCTGGAGATGAATAAGCAGCTTCCTCGAAACTTTGGTACGTTTCGCACATGACTTGTCTTGCACGGATCTCGAGTCTGATTATTCTTGCAAACGCGACGTAATCGCGAAACTTTAAATTTATAATAATAAAATATAAAATAAAGTAAAATTATTTGCACGGATAATATAATTGTGTATATATATTCTTAAAATAATCTCCGATATTTTTCTTTCAAGATTCGCTGGGTTTGCACCGCGTTGAAAATCCAAGTGCAATGAATCCCGCGGTCTCCCTGCATCTGTACTCGCCGCCGTTCTCGTCGTGCTCGGTCTTCAACAAGCAAACCGGGCAAAAATCTACGTGTAAGGTCACATTCTGGTCCAAGTACGGAGAAAGAAGGAACCGGGTGAGAAACTGTTTGCATATCTCAAAAGTTTCACTTTACCGCGCGATTCTCGATCTACCTCTTCAGAAGAGCGTATCGAAGAATCTTGCCGCACCTCAAAGTTGCATTTACGAACGCTGGAAGTCATTACGAAGATTTAAATTCGGTTTACGGAAGTCGCGCGTAATGGAATCTTCGCCTCTTTTTGCGGAAAAATTTTAGTTTGTTGGTTTAACGTCAAACTGGCGGAACGTCTCTATTACGTGTCTATTTTCGTCTCAATGCGGAAGGAACGATTTTGCAAAAATATCTAAAAAGCTGGCTGGATACAGAAAATAATTTCGTTAGACCAAAATAATTATGTAGAAGCTGGTTGTTAGAATATCAAAACTTTTTACGGCTTTGCTCATCATGCTTGAATGTATTTCATAATTATTTTGATGGTCTAACAAAATTATTTTCAAACATTTACCCAGCTAAATTTTTAGATACTGTAACAAAAGCGTTCTTTCTGAGAATGTATACGTTTATTTACGTTTTATATAAAATTTTTTATATAAAATTTGTAAGTTTTTATAGCGAACAAGGTGATATCAAATGACGTTTCAATAATATCTTATTTCACGTTACTAAAGACTAGTTTTACAATCTTCAGTTAACTTAATCATCGAATTTTTCTACTGTAATTGAACTGAACCAATCGCATTGTCATTAAGTAGAATCGATCAGAGATAACTAATCACAATTGACACTTAAGTCGGTTAAATTAATCAGTTGTGAAACTATCCCTAAGAGACATCATTAACATGTTATTAAACATCATCTGTTTGCTGGGTTCATTTGTGCTTAATCATAACATTAAAAACCTATAAACGCGCGGAAAGAATGGATTTGTTAAAATATTAAAACATTTAGTTTTAGATACAGCTCTAAAAATATTTTGTTATATCAAAGTAATTATATATAGCTCAAGCTGGTTGCTAGAATGTCAAAACTTTTTGTTTTGTTCATCGTGTTGGAGCACGACTAGCATAATTATTTTGGTTGAACAAAAATTATTTTCAAATCTACACTGAGAAAAAAATGCTATGAATTAAAACGTAGTTTGATTCAATTAAATGTCGAATCACGGTCTGTCATCTCGACTAATATATGTAGTCGATTCAACTAAATTTTATTTAATAATAATAGATTTTAATAAATTAAGAAAAAGATTGACCTATAGGAGTCGACACAGGATGTAAATGTGCAACATAATGTTTATTGATAACAATGGTTATCCGTTGAATTTAATCTTTTCAACAATTAAACAGAGACTCAAAAAAATAATCACATTAACATCTCTGGATGAAAATGTAAACAATTCGATCTCGAACATTGAACGGAATAATAATAATTTTTTGTAATTTNTTCTTTAATTTGTTCAAGAAGGATTCAGGTATTCGTTTGGCTTACAGGAGCCTTAACAAGCTCAATACTTTTATAAAAGCACAGAAAGACCAGTTGCCTCCACAGTCACAACCTAATGTTGTCTATAAAATAAACTGCGCTGATTGTGATGCCTCTTATGTAGGGCAAACGGGAAGATTATTGAAGACAAGAATATCTGAACATAGAAACCATATAAACAGAAATACAACGAATACATCTGTCATTACTGAACATAGAATCAATTTTCTGCATGAATTCGACTGGGACAATATTCAAATACTTGACAAAGAAAAATCTTGGACTAATAGACTAATATCTGAAAANAATATCTGAAACTCTACACATAAAACGACAATCCCATGGACTTAATTTACACACTGATACAGAACTCTTAGATGCAGCCTATGACGTAATTCTCAACAGAATATGAAAAAATAAAAATAAAAAGATGCTTTCACTTCTTTACATTTCCATCCTCTCTTTTCATTCTTGGTTTTGTCTTACTTCTTCTCCTCTTCCTATCTCTCTTCTTACGTTCCCCTTGCTTCCCCCTTCCCCTCTCTGCTTTCATTCAGTCATTCCCTCTATTTTCTCCTTCCCATCCGATCTCTCCTTCCATACGTTCCCTTCTAA
>QKQZ01011753.1:3308-20964 GCA_003595255.1 Solenopsis fugax | reverse complement strand
TATTGGTATAATTTATTTTCCTTAAACATAGTAAATAATACTTGATAAATTAAATTATCGTTAGCTACGGCGTATATACCGCAGTTACCCTAGACTTATTAACACTCTCTTGTAAATGATTGGGGCGCGAGCGATGTTCGCAGCGAATTACTCGGTCACACTAGACGAAGAAACCGAAATAGAATCAACAACGACACGGGATTAATGTCAGACACGAGTATTATGTAGCCTGTCGTAGCTATACGGGGATCAGAAATAGCGGAAATTCAATTACATAGTACCGGTGGGTCGAGGCACTCCACGCGGACCTCTAATGACCATCTCGTAGCGTGTGTTCCCGATTCTCCATTGATTACCCGGAGAATCCTCGTAAGCGTGAAGGTGCGACGGTGGATGCGGACGCTCGCACACTGACGCAGGTCTCGAAAGCTTCAATGCTGCAACACATGACGCCGCAATATCCACCTCAATCATTCGGCAACCCCTGTTACGTGCGGTTTATTGGTGATACTAAATTCACGATAATAACTTCTCTATCTACGGTCTCTTGTGAACGTGCACACACGTACGTCCACGGTGTAATCAATAAAATTGGTTATTTCGATATTAGTAGGAATTATATTTGCAGAAAAATCTTTTTGCTTGGGAAGCTATATAAAAAAGTCTTTTAAAAAATACATACATTATATCTTCCAACGCAATAATTTTTCCCGAAATTCTGCATTTTATTACACAAAACATTTATTTCTATTTACACAGTAAAAAATTGGACTTTCTGGAACGTTTCTTGCATGTCCCAAAAAGTCCACTCTAAATTTTAAGTTAAAATAACTCTTATTCATCGTGTTACTACAAATTAAAAATGTTATNTCATCGTGTTACTACAAATTAAAAATGTTATGTAATTGACACAATACTTTACATTTATTTTTACTCATAGGAAATGTTAATAGAACATTTTCGTTCGTAAACATGTTAAATTAGCTTTGAGACATGTTGCTTATTTGAAATAATTGTGTTAAAAGTACTCAAAATAATATTCCATTTTTAAGAGACATACACAAAGTGTTAATTTATACAGTTGACATAAATGTAACACATGAAAATGTTATAAAAATAATAACATATCAATGGTATGTTAATTTTACATTGAAGTAGTAATCAAAACGTGGTAACGCAAGAAAAATTTTAACATATGGACACAAAATTTTTTACTGTGTAATGTACTTCATTTGCGCAAGGGAACTGATTCGATTATATAAGCAGCGGCTTTACCATTCTATATCATTTATAAACGTTGAGATTTTTTTCAATTTCAATAGAGGTGCTTCATGCTAACCTTGAATTACCATGCGTAAAGACATTCCCGACACGATCACCGCGATCAAGATATGTTACGTAGGTGTATGAGTGATATTTATGTATGAGAACGCACATGCACAATGGCGGATCTCTCGTGATGCATAGAATATCACTATTTATTACAGTGGCCCGCCGTCACCGACGATCGGGACGAGATGCCGTTAGCCGACATAGACACCAGTGACACACATTTTCGTTACAACTACAACGCTGCACCTATCAAATTTATGCATACGTGACGATATGTGACAGCGGAAGACATTTATTACCTCGCAGAATTTTAATCCATTCAACTGCGCGCACACAGTCGATTTATTTTACATTTTATGACGTAACGGAACAAAGAGAGGATAAGAGAGATAAATAATTTACCTCGGTATTAAACACGCCGATTAATTCATATAAGCTCAGGTAACTTTTAAGCTAGGTTAAAGCCTGCTGGCAAAGTTTTCATCCCGGATTAAACCGCCGGGAATGGGTACCGAGTATTTAGCAACTTTGCAAAAAGTCGTCTCGATGGCTTTATAAGAAGCACCCTACATTACACATAAATGTATGCGTGCGCATATCGAGGGGCCATACGTCCGGTGGGCATAGCAGGACGACTTTCGAACTGGTTCACGTCGCGTCGAATGATATACGATTTCCGCTGATTTATCGTTTTGAAATGGTATCCGTGGGTATATCTCGTACCCACGCGCGATCGTCGAACAATTTTATCCTTGGGATCTCTCCGTCTCTCCAACGCGAAGCGAGACGCTACTTCAAGGACTGCCTCGGTCTCTGGAATCGAGAGAGTAAAGCATGACATCCGGTAATGCCTCGGACCCTTGGGTATCCCTAGATCTTCATGAGGACTCTTTAGATTTACAAATGTTGTTAGCTCAATTTTATAGATTTTCACGTTAATCATTAAAATCTTAATTGTATACAATTATATGTAAATTCACATTAATTCGATTCGTATTGAAAACTTAATCGAATTGAAATATCAAACTGTTTTGCATTTTTTATCTAAAAAAGATAATTATGTATGAGAGTAATTATTTATGTTTATTAATGGCGTAACTCTAAACCTGATTGATTCGGACGCGGGATTTGCAATCTTGATGCCATTTTGCAAGACTCACAACGCGAGATGCATCGAAGCGCAACAGTGAAGAGGAGGTCCTAATTATCATACCGACGATCGATGGATGTCGTTGCCCGTGTTCCGCGGTGTATATCTGTGGCAAGGAAAAAGAAATATTCTCGACGCCCGCGGGGTGTAAAACGTTTCGACGGTTGCACCGTATGTCCGTGCACACGTCCGCTGATACCTACATAAAATATACATGTAGTACACGCGTTTGTTTTGCGACACACGGAGCGTCCTGTTTGTCTCCGCGGTGACGTATTATAATTACGGCAACACCATGGAATTTCTATTCGTACCAGTTACTCTTAATGCGACTATTACGTGCATACTGGTAATTGCACAATTTTATTTGAATAATTTGCACGGGGCAGTATTGGCGCGGCCGGAATGCAGCAGCGGCTACCAGCGGGCAGCAATGTTATCCTACGTCTGCCTGTCTACGTACGCATCAAAGCCCTGCTTGTCCATGCGTCAGCAATGGCTTCAATCCGCATTATAATTCTCATTAAAGTAATGAATCGCATAAGTCACGTTAAATGCCACAAACGAGTATGAATTCAGGTCATATTACGCGAAATACGTGTTCCTGGAATAGTACGTATTCCTAGAATATCGACTCATCATTTAACACTGGAAGTGATATACTACCCAATGTAATCGTTAAACATATAGCTGCTATAGTATTCAGTTGTCTGAACGAGATATCTTGTTTATTAAATTATTGGCTTCCGAGCTCATCGATAATCCTCGGGCAAGATGAAGACCTCACGGAAGGATGTGATGCTGATGGGATAAGAACGCTATCGTTACACTTTTAATATTAAAATTCTATATATAATAGAGGAAAGTTGACAATCCCGGCGTCCCATTTTGTTTTTAGATAATATTTCTTAAACAAAAGCTAAAAATAAGACTTTAAAAAGTAAGTACAAATTAGAAGTTGTCTTTTATTAGATAATGTAGCTATTATTGTAATTCCAATTCATATTTTGTAATAATTAATGTTTTTGCACTATAATCCAAATAGAACGTCTGAGAAATTGGGCTCCAAAACTGGCACCCTAGAGAGTAATAGCAGAAATCAAAGTTTCATAGAGAAGAAGTTAACTGTAAAATGAATTGATAAATTAAATAAATAATAAAATATATTTTTACGTATTAACCAACAAAGTTTATAAAATTAAAAGAGCAGAATTAAATCTTTTCACTTTATACATTTTTTTTACACCTTATTAGCAGATCTGTTGCGTCCAACGATATTTTTCCTACCTTGAAGTATTAAAGAAAATATGAAAAAATTCATGAAATATCTTTCAACATTATAATTAAAGATTTCATAGTTATAATCTATTTTCATAGAGAGGTGGCTCGCTTTACGCTGCACAGCGATTTTATGTTTCAATCCGCATTACGAGGAAATTATGAAAGAGCAAAATATAAACAAAACAGTTTTAGAAAGCTACAAACATATAAAATAATCTAATATTATTAATAATATATTCACTATTATTTCAAATATACAATTTGCAAGAGAAAATCATGCAAATTTTATTTTTGTTTTTCAAGAATTTGTTTTTAGCAGAGTGGGTTTTATTTCTTTAATTATTTATAAGTAGGTCACATTTTTATTAGTATTATTATAGTGTAATGTATAATTTCCGAGAAATACTGGGGTGCCGCATTAGAAGAGGTGGGCCAGTATTGGCGATTTTCCTCTATATAATATTTCTACATATTATTACGTGCTTGATCCTTGCTTGAATCCATCACTAAGTGCACACGTGCGTGCGTGCACGCAGTGTCAGCCACTTGCATCACAACCTCCGGTACAGTCTTCGCATTGTGCCCGATGATTATCGACGAGCCCGTAGCTTGGAAGCTGATACTGTACTGACTCCTAACTCAGAATTCCTAAGAGCACGAATTATTTACACAGTAAACGGAACGAAGTGTAAGAATCGATGTAGACCGGAATTATGTCGACGAGAGAGATCTCCGGTGTAAATAGAAATTCAACATGGTTTTTCCCTCTTTCTCTCCTTCGCTTTCTCTCTCTCTCTCTCTCTCTCTCTCTTCTTTTACGCAACTTCGTATTGCATTCCCGAAATATTTCTCACGAAACATTATTACTATGGATCCTTTCGCGCTTAAAATCACACAAAGTAATTAATAAACGCGGGGTGATGTTTCATCCCGTTTCCTAGATCGTACGCGTGGATAGCAAACGCTATTCAGCAACAGAAACACACAGATCTACATCTCCCCCGCGCGACTTCGTCGACAGGCCTAATTAACAAAGATTTATCAGACGGAGCCTCCCTAGTGCGTCGAGTAAACATGGCGAGATAACATTCCGACGACGGCTTTTTCTGGCTGGCGCAGCTCCGATGAAATTAATGCGAGAGGCGCGGTCAATTGCGGGCGGCTGGATCCATGGCACCCGTGTGTACGTACGTACATATGCGTGTGCGCGTAGAAACGTGTAATTAGCTTAAGCATATAATCCGCGTGATTATGGTAATCGGCGGCGGCCCGGCCGAGCGGGGACCGATCGAAGGGAAGCCCCGCGGAAGGTGAGATCGGTCGAGATTTCAAGAAGGTTCTCTCGCGCGCACGCGAGATGCTTCCATGCCGTTAATAGGAGCCGCGAAGGAGTTGCGGCGCGCACACCTGTCAGACGAGAGAGCTCGGGGTCTCTCGGGACCCCGCCGTCGATTGAAAACTGCTCACGACGACGGATAATTAACGAGAGACCCAATTGCGAAATTACGTTGTCGTGCCGGATGATTCTAATGGCCGGCGAAGGCGAAGGCGAAGGCGAAGGCGAAGGCGGGCGGCGGGATGCCGGGATACCGCGGCTCGCCTTTCCGCTAATCGCGCCCGTCGATTTTCGTTGCGCTCCACAGTATATACCTGGGAGAAACTTCAAGTCGCATCGATGCGGAGACACGTGCGCTATACTATAAGTGGAACGTTGCAGCTGTGCCGGAAGTTGTTATTGAGCAGCGAGTGGAAAATTAATCGCCGGGGAGCGGCGGCTATCGTCTCGCAAAATCCCAGAATAAAATTCGTAATTAATTACAAGCCGTTCCCACATAGACATTAGTTAAAATTACTTGAGTATCCCTCGTCCTTCTCTAACTCCGTTTCTGAAGCGACAGGATTCTCCGTTCTCCCCCCTCCCCCCAGTTCCGTCTCTAAACAGAGACAAAGCATCATCGACTATGCCACGATTAACTTTAACGGATATTTATGTGAAAGATAGCATTTTACGTATTAACCTATCTAATTAACCTACCTAGCCTGCCTATAAATTCTGGAGAATTCGTATGTGACAATAGTTATTTCTCATTACTTACACTGAAAAAATTATTTTTTTAATTACAATCAAAATATTTGGTACACACATTGTGATTGGCAATGCAAAATATTTTACTTGCGTTAACCAAATTATTTCCCTTATGTTTTTCATTAACATCAATTTAAAATTTGTTATTAATAAAACAATTATTATTATTTTATTTGTTTATTTTTAATTTAATCCTTTATTTTCAACTACTGGAAATGATAATTTGAAGTAAGATACGATTCTGAAAAAAGGACTTAATTAGTATCAGTTACTAAATCCTTTTTTCAATATACTAAAATATTATTGTCACAAACGTATTTCTTTAAAGAAAAAAAAAGTTTTTGTAGCAGGAATAGAGAGAAACAAATTTATTGGTTGGAATAATTAAATATTTGGTTGAGCCTATATTAACCAAATTGTTTAGTTAGGTCTATCAAATTTTAATTACGAGAACAAAATAATTTTTTCAGCGTAACTCTTCGTGAGACAACCGGAAATTTAAAGATCCAGACGAATTTCCAATTTTGAATCATTCTGCCTCAAATTCGGACACGTACAAAAAAAGTGAAAAAAGTGTTTCGGGACAAATAATTGTGAAATCGTATTCTGGAATGTTGAAAGAGTAATGAAATTTTTTCAGACTTCTTTTAGAGCCCAAAAATCCTTTCAAAACCATCAGCCGCCAATGACCCGGTTGGACTAGCAAAGCATCGAGGAAAACGTTGATCCACGGAGGGTTAATATTAATGAATTCTAGGTGCCATTGATAGGCTGACAACATAACACCGCGACGGAGAAAAAATTTTTCCCGTGTTCGTTTATCAGGGCGGGGGAATAAACGGCTTGTCAGAAGCATGCTCGGATTGCTCGTGTTCGGAATCCATTTCCACGGCATTTCTCTGCCACGTGTAGCACACCGAGCGATCCGACAGGCTGAAAGCTTCAGGACGCGGCAACGATGGGCGTGTTATTACGGAGCGTACAGAAAACTCGTTATACAAAGTAGATTTCCTTGAGGGGAGGCTGGAATTAATTTGCTTTTTAATTAGCTCGCGATAAAGCGCCGCATCGCGCGTCGATCACCGAAACGTCGTGACTTGGCGATTCGATTGTCCATGCTGCATCAACGCGAGAATATCCTTTCATGCTTCCGGCGCTTCCGATTGGATGAGAGAGATTGTTTTTCTCTTGTAGCGATTCGCGAAAGCAGTTCCCACGATTATTAGTAGCCGAGTAATCTTTCACACATATATCTGTAGCAAAACGCATTCGATTCTCCAAATTATTGAACAGAACACAATCATTTTAAATTTAAGTCTATTTTCCCAAGTGTACTTTGAAGATATTTTTTACTCAAAATGGCCAGAAAAAATAAATAAATAAATAAGAAGAAAACTAGTAGGCGTATTTTATATGTATATTCTTAAATTTCTAACGTCATGATTGACCAATTAAGTGGTCATTTGTAAACCGCTGAGAGGTGTTAATAATATTCGCGGTAATCCGACGTTACGCGCAAACGTCTTGATGTTGCTATATATAATTATATTTTATGACAAGAATATAACGTCATGTACGAGGACCCGTGAGAAACCTATCGTATAAAATTACGAACTTTATTAATACTATCATCGTAAAAGTGAAAACTTCCCACTTTCTTCATGTCACACATATACCGTTACGCAAAATTTTTTATCTCTAAGCGTGAATAGAAAACTTATGAAAATTATAACTATAAAGAATGATATAAGTATAAGTAATCATGCATCTCAAATCTCATACACAGCTGCGAAGGGCTACACTGAAGAAAGAATTTGATAATAATAATAATCAAGCTTAAATGATAGTTATTAAGCTTTGGTGAAATAGTTTCAATTAAATATTCAGTTAATTAATACGACGATATATTTAATAATATTTAGTGACCGTTTAATAACTGTAAACAATAAGATTATTATTATGTTTGTTTACTATATAATTAATAAATATTACTAAACATTTGATTACATTAATCAAACATTTACTTTAAAATTATTTCACCAAAACTTAATTATTATTGCCAAAATCTTTTTTTAGTGTACTTACCAAATCATTAAATTTTTAAATTTGGATTAAAAATACTTCTTACATAATTACTGCAATATTAATAAACATGCATTTTACTTTAAAATGACATAATTTTCAATATAAATTTCATTTTTTATTGAGAACTTTTTATAACTTTTGTGTCATTTTATAGACCCGCAAGAAAGTATTAAAACTTCGAGTGTCCCGACCTCGTAATTATGTTTCACAAAAAGACAAGAAGTATTAAAAGAATTACAACTGCGGAACTTGACATATATGTCAAACTTGCGTTTTGATCGGCTTAAGCTATCTCATTTAACGAGGCAGAGACCACGTCGTTAGTTAGCCCGTAAAAACGTAAGAAAAATCGAAAGTTCCGCAGTTATCGTAACTCGCCAGTATCCTCGCGGCCACGACAATCCGTCGCAAACTAATATCCGCAATTAAAGCGCCGTCGCGGCCGGTCGGCGAGCGGCGCGGCTGCCAAAGTGTTAAATTATCAACGCCGAAGTGTAAAGCGTCGTTCGCGGCGCGTCGTTTATTTTGCATTCGGTAATATATGATCGTGCATTATGCCGCGCGCTCGCGCGCATCGCATCCGGAGATACCGTAATCCCATTTACACGTGCGCGGTCTCCGCCAATCCATACGGGCCGCGATAATGGTGCCATTTAGGCACAACCGTACGTCTCGGTCCGCGCTGTTATTCCCCGATCTTATTCATCCGCGCTTTCCAGGAACGTTTCAATCGCCAGGGAGAGAATGGGAAAGAGAGAGAGAGAGGAACGACTCACCCGCGCAATAATGCCCAACGGAAACGCAACCGCGTACGCGCGAATGTGCGCGCGAGTGGCTCGGGCACGCGTGTGAACGTGGAAATATTTGTTCGGCCTCCTCTTCTCAAAAAATCCTACCCTCATGAATTACACCTCGATTACGTCTCGATCCTTCCGTTCCGCTTCTTCGGGCCTGCCTGCGCCTACGCGCTCGCTGCCTCGACGATCGCTACTGCATCCGATTCTACGCGTGCACGCATGGGAATTGCATTTCGGATGCAACTGGAACCTTTGATCGCGTTCTCGCGATCTTGATAAGATTGTTTTCTAAATTCACGGCAGCTTTTTCTTAGTAAATACGCGCGCTTCTCGACGGTACGTTTCTTAGTAGTTTTGTTATAGCTCAATAACTGGAACAAAGAGAATGGAAGGAAAGACGTTTTTCGTTTTCTTCGTGATATAATATCTTAGAACATATAATACTGGAAGGAGCATAGATCTATTAGCCCCGTGCATTTGATTGTCCGAGAGTAGATTGACAAGGATGGAGAAATGATGATCCTAGATTGACAAGGATGGAGAGATGATGATTCTAACTTGTAATGCTCCATACAAACAGATGCGTGTGCGGTGGACGTCCAATTATTATTCACACTTGAATGCCGTTTTATTCAGTTAACAACAAATTATAATTTGCCAATTGTCACTTCAATATTTTTCTTATCATAAATTAGTTTTTTATTGACCTTTATATACCGTTTTGCACTATAATTCATTTGCGCGCGCTTTCCTGGTCATGCGCATCACAAACTAAGATCATCATCTATCAATCTCTGTCAATCTACTCGCCGACACTTTCAAGAGACTATGCTCCTTCCAGTATTATATGTTCTAAGGATAAGATGAAACGTCAGTTGTTCACTGATAAAATATCCCTAATTAAATGGACGTGATCTTGGTGGGATCTAGCAGGGATTTAAGAATGTTTCATTCAAATGCTATTTCGAGTGTGGGTCTACTTGGGCGATATAGCCGCGCACGCCATTTTCTCTTTCGATGCTTTCGACCTTCGGATCTCGTTCCACGGCCCTTTTCTTCGTCTCGTACGGCTGGGACGGAGAAGGCAGAAGTCAGGCGCATGTAACGTATCTCGGCAGTCGCTGATCCGTGCAGCGCAACCTGACTCTCCGACCGGAGCACGTGCACGTGCGTGTGCATGCACACGTGTTGCGTGCTCTTCGACGACGACGACGACGACCACGATGATTGTGTGCGGATGTATGTACCATCGTACAAACACGCGTACGCGCGTGTCAGTGACGGGCTTGATCTGACATCGAGAACGTTTCTGACCGTGAATGAAATACGAGTGAATCGCTCGGCTTAAAAATTATGCAACTTTTGAAGATACGAATGACTAGTAAAATTCGCGCGTTATAAAGATTCGTAGTCTGTTAAGTCTCAGTTGACATACACTGAGAGAAATCGTTTGGTAGTATAGTGATCAAATGAATTTTATAGTTACTGGTACCAAAAACTTTGTTACATTTAACAAAAAAATCAAAAACTTTTTATAATTTGTTGTATGAAAATAATTATTTGGTTAAGGCTACAAATTATTTGGTCAAAACAACTATATATTTAGTAATTATCTCTATAAAATTCATTTGATCACTATTTAACCAAACTTTGGTTGATTTTACAAAACATTTCTCTGAATGCACTATATTGGATTTGATATATTGCCACACATGGGTGTACGATCACCCGACCATTTTCAATTGCGTACATCTCGGGACGTAATATATAGTTCCTGAACAATTTTTTTTTTATTCGATACGATAGAAGGTCAAGAAGAAGACTAAATAGGTGCGAAAATCGGAAAGTTGAATATATTCGAAATATTCAGAAGAGAAGGAGCGAATGATTTATGAATGCCAAGCATTTTTGTAAACAGCCTGGGTGTACGGCACCCAGTGTGGCGGCTGAGGGTTAACCCTTAAACTGCTGAAAATCCTCCTAAAATTTGATCGCTTGCTGTGTGAAGACGGAATGAGAAAGAAGATTCGGGCTAGGTGGAAAAAAAGTTTGAAGTCTCCCCTATCGACCGATATGATTGATTAACTTCATTGCTCAACTAAAATAAAATGACACGGAAGTAAAGTTTTTTCAGGAAGGCCTCTTAGACCCTCTAGTGTGTTTAAGGATTGAGAAAATTTATGTAGCGCGTGTAATATGATTCGCTAAATGAAATATCAGGATGACTTCCAACAGTTTTCTGAAATAAAAAAAATTAAAAGTCTACACTGAAAAAAAGACTGGTTATAACTACCAAATGTATAGTGAAATAGTATCAATTAAATATTTGGTCAATGTAACCAAAAATAATTTTACTTTTCTAAATATTTAGTAACTTATACCAGATTTGATAATACTTACTAAACATTTAGTAAAATTATTTTTGGTTATATTGACAAAATATTTAATTGATACTATTTCACTATACATTTGGTAGTTATAACCAGACTTTTTTTTTCAGTGTATCACAATTTCTTAAATGGAATCAAATGCATTTATTCAACGCGATTGATATATTTTTGTAATTACAACGGTCAAGTTGTAACAAGGAAGATTTGTTTGACTCGAAGCCATCGCTCTGTACATGCGCGTGTGCGAGTCCATCCGTGGATACGAATATATGTACCGGTTCGTGCCTCCTTTATATATCGGCCACGATGTGCGTATGGTGCGTACGGCGCGTACGACGACACGATGGCGTCGTTAATCGATCGCTGCTAGAGCTTTTTAGTTGTAGTCGGATGCAATTATCTATGTACGACGGTACAATTAATATCGAGTAACGCGTGTACGACGCCAAACTGAATCGCATACGTTGCCGCAAGCACGAGCACGAGTTGTACGCCGTGCGTCGGCGTGTGCGCGAGTGCGTGCATGTGGAATGCGGTGAACAACGCGTTTATTGTGCGTGCTTCTCGTCCGGCTCAGCTGGAAAGCCGAGATTTCTTTAGAGACGACGACGACGACGCGGAGGGCAGAGTGCAACGATTCGGAATGTCGACTTTTTACGTAGATTCCACTCTCATGAATTCTCGTTAGTGTTCGCGGATATTGAAGAAACGTGAAATAAAACGCGTTGTGCATGGCGCGATGCCGTTTTGAAGCGAAATATCCCCGATACTTGACCCAGGTTTTAAAATAACTGGACATTTATTAAAATGAGACGATACGAAAGCAGCCAAATGTCAGTTTTAAGTAAAAAAATATATCGATGCCATTCTAAAAATATTTAATTGTTAATCAACTTAAAATATTAAAAATATTGTTAATTAAATTAATTTTGTTTGGAAGTAAAAAAGAAATTTTACATTGCTGATCTGTTCAACACATAAAAGCTTACTTTATTACTTCAAAAATTATTTTAATGATTAAAACACAATGGCATTATTTTCTCCAATCACAATTTAAGAAAGAAAGAGAAAATTTTACTTTCCAATTTTTTTTACTTTTTTTGAACTTTTTGTTCTACGATGTGTGAAATAAAACTGTCTTTGACGAATGCAAATGCAAACGGAAGCGGACTAGACAGACACGTCGGTCGTAAATATCATTTGGCCACATAAATATCATAATGTCGGTTATCACTATCAGTAATTAGCTGTAATTAATTGAGAGCAGCAGATGGGATAACGAGGGGCGTTCTGTATTGGCTGCGACTTTACTCGCGCCACGGAGGTAGGCGTTATCCTCTTTTTAATCCGATATCAAAGACTGGAATTATCTCGCGCGTGTTTATCAAATCGTGGCCGGCAATTAAAATTTGATTAAGAAACTTGCGCACATTATCTACACGCTATTTGCGTAAGTCTCTCATGCATGAACTCGGCTCCGCCAGACACGCGGACGCGCCAAGTCTTCCAGTCGCGTGTACCGTTTCAGATACGCAAGAAAATTGTACGAAGAAATTGTTCCCGGTAAAAGATATATAATTGTCCTCATGCGTATCCACGGCGATAAATGAGAGAATAACTTGAACTCGATCCGGAAATCATTGATTAGCCGTGGCATAAGTAACCGTAATTTTATTTTTCTCTGAAACTTCGTGCTCGCTGAGGCGAGCCTCAAGTTTCTCACGAGGATAACTTGTGCAGACACTTATAGAGAGTTTAAGCGACGTCTCTTCTTATTTGTTATTCATGTACGTTGTTAATTTGAAATAAGTCCCCTGGCGCATGGAAGACATTCGACGATACGATCTTTGACAAACAGAAAACGAGTTTCTCTCGATATCATTCACGAAGAGGGATCATTCGATTAATTGTAAATCCACAGAAAACGGTACCTTGCCATAAACCTTGCATCCCGAAAATCCAATTAGAAATACAATAGAAGATGCGGACAAGGGGAATAATAAAACGGAAAGGAAAAAGAGAAATAATAGGCTTTCATATGGACGCGTTACAACATAAGGCGTAATCAGCGAAATTGCTCGAAGCGGATCTCTCCTCATGAATCTCTTGCACACAGTACGCGCTTTCATCTACACGCACGCGCACGATCGTCTTCATTTGGGTATACGCGAGATGCCCTCGTGATAAACGAAATTTAATGACAGTGCAAAATAGAGTTACGCCATGTATGCGCAATTGTGCCAAATTAAAATATCAATTTAAATTACGGACGCAATGTCGAAGCTAATATTCTCGGGCTATAATTGGAGTTGCACACAGTTAAAGCTGTGTATAGCACATAATAAAAAAACACACGCGCGACTTTTAATTACACTCTACTGTGACCGAACGAAGAATGTTCGTGGATAATTTTGGATTGTGCCGTAAGTGATCTCGACTAAGAGACACGTGGAAGAATAATGGCACTTCGCTTTCGCCTTAATAGTTGTGGAATAGGAGTTATTACGAAAATGATAAGTTACATTCTGCAACTTGTTTTAGCGAGACGTCGGAAATCGAGAAGCTCCATAATCTTATAAATATAATGACGGAGATAACATCGAATTTGTGTTAGAAATTTCTTGTTGCACAAGCGGAAATGTGTCAGTGTCTGACAGGAACAGCACAGTACTAACATGACAACAACATGTAGTTTGACATTGGAGATATCACGCATATTACTAAACATTGTATAAATGTAATGACGTTATCTTCGATGTTAGCAACGAGATCGATTGCTCTTACAAGGCGAAAATCTATATAACGTGAAACTAGAAACAAAATCAAACAATATTCTAATAGCTAGTCATTTCTCTCTATGTAGAATGCCTCTTCCTCTCCTTTCAGTTCTCTCTTATTTAATTTCTACTCAAAGAGAAGCTAAACATACACATGCGTATGTTTGTAAACTTAAAACGTATACACTAGCGTTAGAAATTTAATTGCAGCTGATTAAGAAAAAAATCTAGCACGAGATTCAAGAGTTAAGGATCAAAGTATGTGTGCTACGCCGCGCCGCGGTAGAATAACCTATTTTTTCGTACGTGAAGATAGCCTTTCCTGGAACGTATTCTTTCTGAAAAAGCGAGTCCTATGGTGTGTCGGGAATCTCGCCACCGGAAGACAGCCCTACGCAAGTCAGAGCAGCACCATAAAGTCCGTGGACAGGCACTAATGGCGCAGTATAACTCGGCTGCGGACGGGCTGCGCGCGTGCGAAGCGTTCTCCTTCTCGTCGTCCTTCGTCCTTCGCGTCATCCTGGATGCGCCTCCATCGGTGAACGCGCACCGTTGGCCAGGCGGAGGAAATAAAAGGGAGGAATTCCCCTTCGGAGAGCGCACGTACGCGCGCGAGTCTGCGGGCGCTCTCGCAGCCCGACCCGCGCGTCCGTTTACGGTTTATTGCCACCATAATAATGATTTTATGTGCGGTGGTTGCGTGCGCGCATCGTGTAGGCACTGTAGGCAATGTTGGTGCTTTAAGCGTTCGACGAATGGCAAACATTTCGACAACGCGCGTTCCTGGCGATCGGCCGATCGATCGACCCGCACGACCGGACCCGTCCCGTGAGTTCGAGAGTCAATTCGGATTAACTTTTCGCGCTTCCCTATGATTTACCCTATGATCATCCTCTTTGTATTCAATATTATATTTTTCTTTCGCGCGCCGTTGCCAATCTTTTGTATTAACCCTTAACTACACTGAGAGAAATGTTTGATGAAATCAATCAAAGTTTAATAAAAAAAATAGTAAGGAAATAAATTTTATAGTTATAATTACTAAGGACCAGTTTCACAACCTCCGGTTAACTTAATCGGCTAATTTTTCTATTGGAATTGATCAATCGCATTTGTCGTTAAGTAGAATTGACCAGAAATAACCAATCACGGTTGACACTTAGGCCCGGTTTTTCATTATCTAGTTAAACTTAACTTGAAGTTTTAGCCAATAAGCTTCACCTATGGTATCATCATGGATGAAGCCCATTGGGTAAAACATCAGGTAAAATTTAACCATCGCAGTTAATCAGATAATGAAAAACCGGGTCTTAACTGATCGGTTAAGTTAACCGGAAGTTGTGAAACTGGCCCTAAATATATAGTTGTTTTGACCAAACAATTTGTAGCCTTAACCAAATAATTATTTTCAGACAACTAATTATAAAAAGTTTCGTTAAATGTAATTAAGTTTTTGGAACCAGTAACTACAAAATTCATTTGATCACTGTTTAACTGAACTTTGATTGATCTCACCAAACTATTTCTCTCAGTGTTATACTGGTCAAATGTGATCTACACAACTTCACGGGGTAGTTTTGTATCCTTTTAATTGAAAAGAAATTAAAAAAATTTATTTTTTTGGATTGATGTAATAATTAAACACTTTGAATTGTTAATTACAAGAAACAGAAAATATAGTAGAAAATAAAGTTAGAGCTCTATGTAACAAAAATATTTTCTTCTATTTTTCGATATTAACTTTAGGATGTTTTTGCTTCTAAAACAACAGTGCGTTGTAGGAAGTTAAGGATTAAATGTGACTTTTGTATTAAACATGTTTTATAAATTTTGTGTCATGTCTACGAATACTTTATAGGTAGAAATCTAATTCACGAAATCTAATTTGACAAAGTACATACAAGTTCATAAATCCATTGTATTGATTTTGCGCACATAGAATAACAATACTTGTAATTCTGCTGTGAGTGTGATTGAATGAAATTTTTACCTGAAACATATGTTGTGCAGTTTGTTATTTATTTTTTACGCTACAATACACTAGAAAGTAACATTCGATTTACGTAGGTAAATAAAAAAAATTTTAATTGCTTCGTCGGTACTCTCTAGCGTCTCGAAATTGCAAAAAGCATGCTATGCTTTCATTGCTTAGTATTAAGCGTGATAGTTTAAAATGAAAGTGAAATAAACGGTTTTTAAATGCCGCTAATTGAGAGCTTTAATTTCCATTTCATTAAAAAGCAATGCTGCAATCCTAATGCTACGTATGATCGTTTTGAAAATTGATTTTAAAGCAATTTTACCGTGCATTTTCGAGATACTGAATTACAGATTTCATTTTCTACGAGCTCTATACATCATGACGTTTCGGTCCATTCGATGAGATTCGATCCGCGAACGTTTCTAATTGACTCTGACGGAATTCTTCATGCAACCGTGCGACCATGTAGGATCCACTAGCCAGTTATCCTTGGCAGTTAACCCTGGCCATACAAGCCTCGATAAAACGAACCAATAAAACAAACCCATGACTCACTAATAACATCGCTAATTATGATTACATATCCTTTCTGTGAGCCCCGAGACGGTGATCTTGCATGCGAAGTATATAAAAGGGAAGAGAAGAAAACGCGATGAAGACGAATTAGGAGAGAGTCGGTGCGCAAGAAACTCTTGTTGAATAATTGTACAAATGGTGTGCGCATTATTATAAAGATAACTCTTCACCGAGAGAGTAAGAAGTGTACTTTGCCGCAATTACTTTGTCGGGCGTGTTAATAATATAATAATAGTAATAGCTCGCAATATAGATTTCTCCTCGCGAAGCGTCATAAATATTTCTTTCGATACAATCGCAACTCTTCTTCCCTTGCGAAATAAAATACACGTAATCTAATGAACGTATTACCTAATAAATTATATCCCACATAATAAACAGACGTATAATGCATACGTGTCACGATGTGTACGGAGATTTCGCTTTTGATTTAATTCAATATTCCTCGATTCGTGCGCGAAAACGCACGTTTGAAACGGTCTGTACGGTTTGCACTTTCGCCAATGTACTTTGTAAGCATCGCGCGAGACGCTGCGATTTCCAGCCATAAAGTCGGCGTTGATAGCAGCCCATCAATTCCGTAGGATGATCCGTACGGCTGCTACGAAATGCACCACCGACGGCAGGCACTGAGAGATATCTTTATCTGTAATCTTAAGTATGCCAGTACAATTATTCATCCCGTGCCCGACGCACTCTCGCGCCTAGCCGCCTCAATTGGCGGGGTTCGTGCCCGGTTTCAACGCGCTATAACTCGTCGCGTACCGCACAATTAGGGTGCCTCTTCGTACTTGCCGGAACGAAATTTTAAGAATTAATGGATCTCGCTGTAATCGCGGTCTTCCCGTTTTCCCGCGGTTCCACGGAGATAAACAAAAAGCTTCGAATTACATACATCGGACGTGTCTCCTAAAAAATTTTACCAATTTACGCTTAACAGGACATTTCGAAAGATTACGTTCTTCCATCGAGCAAAAAAAATTTTTCGAGTATAAAATTTGTGCTAATTTTATCTCATAAATAATGGACTCCCTAAAGCAATTATTTCCACTAAGGGCGCGTATTTATCTTCATAAAAAGACAGAAAACATAGTTTTCATCTTACCGGCTAATTATGCGTCTTCGGGTAATTCCGGACGGCGTAAAATAACAGAACAAAAATGTTTTTCGTAGACTAGATGCAACTTCATTTAGGGGGGGG
>QKQZ01011747.1:27224-43474 GCA_003595255.1 Solenopsis fugax | reverse complement strand
ATATTTATAAATATGACATACTATATCTTAAAAACTTTTTCAAAAGACATCTTAAAATTTTATGCGTAAAACTTTAAATTATCTGAAAATATTAAATTTATTATAAATATATATACAATATATAATTGTTTAGATCACCGGTAAATATTCCTATTATTAATGGCATTATGACATCATAAATTACAGCAACCTAGAAATCTCGTTTCGTCTCTTTTCCCGGACGATGAATTACGCGCGTTTTATTGTGACGCATGACACGCAAATCTAAATATAAGCACGCACGGACAATGTTTCAGCAAGACGTAGCGATTTACCGGAGCCTCGAGTTGCTGCTTATGCTCACGGGACGTAAATCAATTTTAGATAATCCTATTAAAACCGACACGCCGCGTTAATTTGTAATCGCATCTTGCGTAAAATTGGTTGCGTTTCGAAGTTCGATTTACGCCACTTTCGAAATGGACGATACGTGTATCACGCGGCAGCTTCGAAACTAATCGATATCGTAGATGTAACAAATAGTATTACAGTAAAATAGTGAAACAAGGTTCTTGGATAGTGAAAAAAAAAGTTGTAACTCTCGTGCCCAGTCGCCCACATCCTCGACTTCTCTCTACGCGCAGCGCTTTTCTAGATAAATCCTTCAATTATGGGCCGGCCGGACAAGTCGGTAAATGTGAACGCGACGTGGCACAGCCTTCGGAAACTTCGTTTCGCCGTCTCGGGATGGCGGCTTTAAGTGATTTATAATCAAAACTGGATTAGAGGCGGGTTGGAAAAGCCTTAAGTTGCCTCGCAAGCTCGGGGCGAGGCCCAAGAGCTTTATGCGACAGGCTCCGCTAGGTGATTTAAAAGTCGTCCAAAGTGTATTAAACGTGGGATTCTCGCAAAAGCGTGTTCTGTGTTTGCAACATCAGTATCACTTCCTCCTTCCCTTCTGCATGTGATTACGGTTAATGTAAAGTATCGCAGAAACCTCAATATTTAAGCTTTAATCATAGATATTTTTTTATTCATCAGGAATATATTTTTCTTTTTATTGAAATAATTTTTCTATTTCGATTGGCATCAATAATTTTTAAGTTATATACTTTAAAAGTCAAAGTTTCTAAAATACAATTGAAGATTTGTTTACATGTTTACTTGCAAACAGGTTCTGTACTTGTTCTTAGTATAGTACTACATATTATTTAAGATTTCATTATCAAGATGTTTAATTTTTTAGTGTACAAAGAATATATTATTATGCGTCTTTCTTTTTTAAAAAAGACTCAAAATCCGTTACGAATTCTATTAGAATATTAAGTTTTAGGATATATTGTATGTAATTTGTAATACAAATTTACGATAAGTATCATGAGTATTACGCAGAGATTTCCATCACAATGTGCCGTGATAATTACGTAGAAATGTGATTTTTTTTGGTGTTATCATTATGCGACGGAAATTGTGTAATAATTGTGATGAACGTGATTATCATAGTGATTAATTGCTGAAATTGGCACGTAATGGAGAGCTGAATTCCATGCTAAAAATCTATTCTCTGCAGATTGCAATCAAATCGGTCCAATGAACGTTTATCACGCGGTGACTAATATGCAGCTGTGCGTTTGTTGTGTTACACTATCGATGCGATTGATGACATTCAAGTCCCGATACAACATTCGCGTGTAGCGAGTAACATCATATCACAATCGCTTGCAAACAATCATTTCGTTAATATTCTTCAGATGTTATTTTCTCTTGGAGAAAGAGTACTGATAGTTATGAAAATAAATTAACAATTTATAGAAATTAAAAAATTATTATATAATGAAAACTTTTATGACAATTTGTATTTAACGTTTTTACAGCTTTCTATCTAATAAGAATGTAATTTAATATTTATTGAAGAAACTTTTTATACCCGTCGTTTTTCGGCACTTTAACACACAAGTCATGATACTTCTGAATTAATTTGCATTACTTTTACAAGTATACAAAAATTCTTCAAACGCTCTTACATATATACTTTAACATGTTTATCTCTAGAAAGTATTCATATAATTTTTTATTTTAAAAAAATATATGTTATAATTAGTTACAATGTTTTTAATTTTTCAAAGAAAATAAATGCGCAAGATATGAATTACTCCATCAAGTGTACATAAGATAAATCTGTACTATTTTAGAACAAAAGTACGCTATGGTAAATGTTAAATATAAATCTACAATCTATTGGATTTAATGATTTCGAAAGGAGATTAGATTTTGCATTTAATGCAAAGAAACTAATTTATCATTTTAGTTTTGATAATAAAAGCAATTTACACGAGACTATATATTTGAAAGGAAAGTCCTATTTGATAAAGTATCTAAAAATGTGAATGATTTGTGGTTATAGTATTACGGTGGTGACACAGACCGTTGCTATTACGTTACAATGGCAAGAGGCTATACGAATTCTCGCGGCGAAACGGAAAGTCGTCGAGAACCCTACGTCGGTGTGTGACAGGTGTGTTTGATAGCGATATCTCGACGTCGTATTATATAATACACGGTATCCCACGACCTTACGTCGTAACCTCGGAATCCGATTTCTGAAGTGATCCCTGAGTTAAAAATGTTATATTTTGAAAATGGATCTAATTTTAAGTAACTACTAATCATATAATCTTTATAAATTTTTAAATATTTGTCTTGAATGCTAATTTATAAGTTTTGATTTAAAAAGTATTTTATTGCGAAAAGAATGTTTTATGCGAACTTGGGTTCAATCGTAAATAAAATTACAAAATATACAAAGATGATTCATAATTAACAAAAATATTTTTTTAGTATATATATATATATGATTTCGTTTTTATAAATATAACATTTATGTTTTATTCATTACGAAACACAGTCGTACAAGATTTGTGACTAGCAACGAGAAATCAGATCACGAAGTTGTGACATGATGTCGCGGAATACTGTGTAACGACGATGTCTCGTGGCGGTTTCGTCGAGCCCTTCTCTTGACGTGACAGCTCGCAAATGCACGTCCATATGGTCGTCCAACACGCTCGCACATCTCGTTGCATTATTTCGGTTACGCCGATTCATCACGTTCTGACGCATCGTCGGTGACTGCTGCACTATGACGGATGTCATCCAGCACTGTCTTTCGTTCTTCGATCTATTACTGCGCACAATAATGAACGACTGCCTCATGCACTATCGCCGTAAAGTATTGTAACATGGTAAATTAAGAAAATAGAAATAACGAAAATGAAGAGAGGGACGAAAAAAGAAGACAAAAATAAATTTTTAATCTGAAAGGAATATGCAAAATCATGTATAATTAATTAAAAATAAAATAGTTACTAAAATGGCCTGAAATCTAAAAGTCTTACAATCAATTCATGTTAAATTGATATTAAAATACATCTGATGTATTTAACAAATCTGTCTTATCAATTTCTCTGGTTTCGTTGACAAAGTCATATCTAATAAGTTACGGAAATCGTTGTCTCATTTACTTGACATCGTAATCGTCACAGTACAGCTATTATCTTTAACTGTTTAATTTTGTACTTGTTTTAACGATAATTTGTCACAAGAGTTTGGACAGCACAATACAATATGATGGAAGTTTCCAGAAACTTGAAGTGTTAGCCTTATCAAATGACCGGTTCTCATAAACTTGTAGTAAGCGATAATGTCATCATAGGATGTTTGATATATTTGATATCCCTAAATATTTTTTTAGTTGAATAAAACTATATATATAATATATATACAGAGAGAGAGAGAGAGAGAGAGAAGAAATATTACTTATATCGTATATTATTTTTTATTCTGAATAAATATACACATGAATTTTGCGTGCATGTATTATATAGTTTAAATACATTTCAAATTCAGTTTTATGAGCTGTTCTAAAATAGATCAACTTACACGCTTTTTAAAAATGTGCTCTAAATTAGAATTGCATCTCTGCACAATATTTTTTTTTCAAAAAGAGATATAAATTGTTTATTTTCAAGAGATAGTAAAAGAATGTTTTATATACATGGTCATATTTCAGTACACTTTATAAACCTGTCACACAAGGCATTTAATCCATTTAAATAAAAGGAAAAAAATATATAGGTACACAAAAAGAAATTAATTCAATTATCTTGATGCAATGCACTTTTTTGGCATTGTACTTGCAGTGCTCTATATTTCTCTCTCTTTCTCTCTCTCTCTCTCTCTCTCTCTGTCTCCCTTTTCTCTTTCCTTCGCTTTCTACTTCTATCTATGTGCACTTTTGGCAATTTATCGCATATAGGACAACGCAGTGTGGCAATGGGGGGAAACCCCGTTCCCCACTTCCCAAGTCGGTTTAGGCTAGAACGACGGTGAGCATACCCCTGGGTCGATCCTCCCGGACAATCAACCCCAAAATCCCGTTCCTCGGGGGGCTTCGGCGTACGCTATAATACTCGGGAAACTTAGCAAGCAGCTCTGTACAAGCAACACCCCTCTTCTATTTCGTCCCCCTGACCTCTCTGCGACATATCGTCCCTTCTACCGTCGATAGCAGCACCATATTCTCGCAAAATTCTTGTCTAATATTCATCCATACGCCTGTTCTTTTCCTTCAAACTGTAAGTTTTGTAAGTTGTGAAGAAAAGTTTTAACCCTCGTGTCCGGCTTCGCTCCGTATTTGAATTTCCGAACAGTCTTCACCCCATTTCATAATATGGGAACAGCTGGCCGTGGTTTTGTTGAAACTCAGCCACTGTTTTGTATCAAGTGATGGACACCAAGATGTGACCTGAATTCGAGAATTGAATTCTGATGTCGTCATAAATAAGAAAAGTTTTTAAAATGAGTAAAATAACTTGAAAAATAATGTTCTCTCTAGGGAACATGCGAGAGAGAGAACAAAAAATATATATTTAAAAATAAAAATTCCAAAATAAAATAATAATTATCTTTATTACGTTTATGACTTTTTATAAACATTAACACGTTTCTTATTTTATGTTACGTTCGTAATTGTTTCAATATTTTGCAAACAAAAATCGTTTATATAAACTTATATTTAGTGTTAAATTATAAAATGAAATTTTTTTTCTGAATCTATTCATCTTTTGTTTAATATATTAAATCTTATGCACAGATCATAAATATTCTATTATTTTGATCACGCAAAATATAATATTATGAAGATTTCAGAGAAGACCAAACGCTTTTTCTATATCAATATTATTTTGTATTATCGCATCTTTTTTCAGAATAAAGTTTCTTTTTGCTGTAAAAACCTAGCAACCGACAAACGTAGCAAATGCCAACGTTTACCTATCTCCTGAGATGTTATGTCCCGTTGGTGCTCGAAGAGCAAACTTTGTCCCTTTTGCCATCTAGCTAGCGCATCTCAGCTAATGCAGTTTCCAACGTGACTACAAATTCTGCAATTTGGCAGCCATTCGTTCACAACAGTATGCGGATCGTTATTGGTGACGCGCGACTGTAAATAACATTTTGATGTCTGTCGAATATTAATATTGCGCCTCAGAACTGCGCTTGTTAGCCCTACGGATTATGAGCTGCAATTACATTCGGAGCATGTGCAAGGTGGTCCCGAATTCGCTGGGGACACACTGCGTAGAGCGTTTCGACAGGGGCCGAGAACAGCTTCGGCCGTTAACTACATTTAGAGCTCGTTTCCACGGAACTTTACGGGCTTTCGTGCAGTGTAGAGGATGTTCCAAAACTATTTTCTTATTAATCAATTCTTCGATAAATTTCAGAATAACTGCACTGATAGGAATCGTTTGGTAGAATAGTGATCAAATAAATTTTATAGTTACTGTTACCAAAAACTTAGTTACATTTAACAAAATTTTTTGTAATTTGTTGTATGAAAATAATTATTTAATTAAGGCTACAAATTGTTTGGTCGAAACAACTATATAGTTAGTAACTATCACTATAAAATTCATATGATCACTATTCAACTAAACTTTGGTTGATTTTACCAAACATTTCTCTCAGTACTTTCGATACTTATCGAAAAATAAAGTAACAGTTCTAATTTAGTAGGAATATGATTTTAATTAATTAAGCTTTAGAACAGAAAAATTATTTACATAATTTACAGTTATATTTAAAGCAAAAATATACTCTAAAACTGACAGTGACTTCGGAGCAAGAGAAATATAATTTTTCGAACTTCTACTGAACAAAACAATACATTGAAAAAAAGAAGACAGCAAATAAATATTTAGCAGTATCTCAGTATATATTTTTTCTTATTAAAATCAAGTTATTTAATACCTAGTACTCTCCGTGATTCCTTTTTGGATCATTCTGTATTATTTCTAGAACATATGCATTGTCAAGTAACGATCGTATGCAACTTTCGACAGTAAGCGAACATCGTTATCCACTTTGACCCGCGATAGGCGGTTTATGTGCACGATCGTATAATACGCAACGAGCGGTCACCAGCACGTGCGCGCGCGTAGTAATCGAAGTTTATAAACCCGCCCCGTTATTAATCGCGCCTGATATTAATCCACACACACATTCACACATAAACATACATATGTACACACACGCATACACTGTGCGTTAATACTTTCGTGTTGCAAATTAGCGAGTTATCTCCATTTCCATGTTGGAATCAGCATGCGGCTCGCCGATTCATTACTTTGTAGATTTTCATCTATTATTCGTTCATCTACCGATCTAATCGCGTTTTTTTTCAATATGCAAAAACAATTTTCACTGCAGAGAGTATTTACAAGTATTTATCAGAAAACATATTGATATTTTATTAGATTTAAAATATCGTTTCTCACAGAGAACTCGTTTTCATTATTCTTTTTGTTACGAATAAGGATTTAAATGATCGAAAGTATTTATCGATTGTTTTTACTATAATTTAATTCGCGAGGCAATTATTTTATTTTTTATCGTGTAAATAGAATATAAAAAATCTAACATTTAAAACATTTATCCAATAATAATAAATATTTGCAAACATAAGCAATCGCTTTTCGTCGTGCAGCTTCGTGAAAAATGTATTTTTTCTTTCTTCTGCGTTCTCTCTTTCTCTTTTGTCTCTTCTCTTTCATTCGCCACTTAGTTTGCTACTGGAGGGCGCGTCTAGTTCGTTAATTGTCACGAAATTATTAAAAGGACGCATAGGGCACTCGCAGGCCGAGCCACAGCCCTGCCATAAGGGGCACATCGTGACGGAATTCATTCTCGTAGTGTATCCTGCGCATAGGGTTTCTCATCCCATCTTTCCCTCCCTTCTGCTTCGTCTAACTAGACGACACACGTAGGGTCTCCCTTCCTCGCACGGACCCTCCTCCTGGAACGTACCCGGTTCTATTTGTCTCTGTCACCAGTAAATGGCCTTTGCCGAGCACCACGACGAGTCTTCCAGATATCTCTTCTCTCTCTTCTCTCTCTCTCTCTCTCTCTCTCTCTCTCTCTCTCTCTCTGAGTCCGCAGATTCTCAGAGTATCCCCGTTTTCTCCTTGTCTCTCTCTTCATGTCTCTCACGCGTTCCTTCCTATACATTTCTCTCTCTTCTTAGGCCTCGAGTTGGGACCGATAAAAATCGGCTTGGATGACGCCATCGGAAGGACTCTTACTTCTATTTCTCTTTGGCTTTATGGCACAATCTCGTTTATTTATGTTTCTTTGGCTCCTAGCTTATTTGCTCAATAAATCTTTATCTGTTATAGTTAATACTTTTTAACAATGCTTTAATTTTTGTAATTTGATATAACATTATATAATAACCAACAATAGGTTTTAGGAAAAATTAATAAGGAATAGAAAACATTAGAAAATGTAGACACAAATAATTAGCTAATTTTCTTTTTAATTATTTATATAATTTTATTTGCGTTTTTTTATTGGTAGACATTAACAGCAATTATTTTGAATTTTTAAAATCATACTATTAAAACGGTAATGTAAATGCCAATTATTATACAAAAAGCTTTTTAAGCTTAAGATAATGTAATATTGTTTCAAACGGACGATAACAAATGTGACACACATTCACTTAAGGGTTAACTGATACTGGCAACTTGCCAAGACACCGCGTCGCGTGTCTGTTTACCAGCATTGTGCCATCCACCATCGAATAGCAGGCATTAGTGGCAAAATTCATTTTATTTGATATCGAATTTTATAAATTCGATTCATATAAAAGACATCTATAAATTAATTAATAGTTAGATAAAATTATTTTTTTAATTCATATTTGCTTTTTCTTATGTAGTTGCTCGAGTAGAAGTTATTTCAAGCAGAAACTGGAGCTACGATATTTTATATTAATTTATATCGATTTTGGGTCCACTATTAAATATTTATTGTGTCCCATTTATTTATTTTTTAGCTTGATAACATTATGTTATATGTAATATAACAGTATTAATGCTAATTGTCGTCATATAACATAAACAAATTTTTAGAATCATTAATATTTTATCATATTGTATCATATCACGTTATGACGTTTATGCCAAATTATTGACACAGTTGAAAATTTAATTTTTCAGCAATTAGAACTTGAAACATTTCGTTGTTTTAAGTAATTGCGTGTTTTTTTTATTTTCAGGAAACATATAGTTAATATAGCCATATAATTCTGTTAGAGAAGATTGATGATTGCTAAGATGAAGAATAAATTTAAAGACTATCTTTAGTTCTGTCACTCATGTGACACGGCGTCATAACGCCGCTTAATCTCACCATGCAACAGGATTCATTAAACGAGCCTAATAAAAATCAGGCGTTACTATCGCTGATGCGCTACCGGGTGGCCTCTTACTTCTCATTAGCTTCGATGGACCCACGTTCGTTTTCTTCCGTCTTTTTTTTACGTCCGACCTGATTTTTCCTGTAAGCGATCACCTGATATGTGATCATTTCCACGAGCCGGACGATATATCACCTCGTTACTTTATGGATCGTTCCTCGTTAGCTGACGGAACGAATGATCTTAGCTTTGCAACGTGCGTCCGTACAAACAGCAGAATTTATGTCTGCGCGATACTCATAACAGTCGTTAAACGCAGATGTCTAGCTAGAATTGAGAAGTTATATTTTCAAATATATATGCGTTTATTTATGTCATCAATTCTTTATTTATTTAGCTTTTTTAACTTATCAAACACTCGATTATTATATTAGGTGTGTGCATAAGCTCGTAAAATTTTTTAACAAATTAAAACATTCGTAAAAATAAGTTGCAGAATAAGTTGCATCGTGACGGCTGAATTTTTATCAAGCAAAATCTGTATTTAAATGAAAACTTATCTATGACAACGCAACTTATTTTACAATTTATTTTTACAAGAGTTTTCACTCTTTCTCTCAAATCGATTCTTCATGAGTGAAGATCGTGGTCTCCATTCGATGCATAGCATGTTCCATTGCGATTGTCTTTGCAAAGGTACTCTCGGTGGTTTGTCAATGGCTTCCGAGAAATGGCGAATTAAAAATCTAATATATTCTGGGTGGATTTGAATCTGGATCTTTGACAGATGCGCAATTCCGATCATCACAAGTGTATCTACTCATCAAAAACCTTACACACACCTAAACTTATACACATACTTATATATTTGTATAGAAAACGCGCATGATAATGCACGCTAAACTTATATAAGTTAGGAAAATCTACAACATGAAGTGATACATAGTCCTACATTAGATTGATAAACATCTGACACACATGGCAAATGATAATGACAATTCAGACAGCACACATGTCCAAAATCAGGACGTAATACGTCTTAAAGATATTTTAAAAATGATATGATGTCTAAATGACAATCTTAAGACTGCTTGCCCTGATTTTGAAAATAATGCTGAGAATATTATAATAAAATATGAAACCTTTTATCGTTAGTTTTAGTTAGTTTCGTTTAGTTTATGTAAATACAATAAATATATAATATTTAAACATTATTTACATATTTAAATTTCAAAAATTGACGAAAATAGAAAAATTACGAGAAATTTTATACAATTTAAAAGTATAAAACTTGTGTACTTTAAGTGGAGCGTTGAACATTTTATACATTTTCTTGAAAACACTAAGACGTTGCATTTTCGACGCAAACACCGGAAAATCGACCGAGATAATAGCGGGTTTGTAAATCTTCTGGGGCTGAGGCGGAGATAACGAGCTAGGATGTCTTCGTAGAGTACGCTTCTTCGCGGTTATATACTTCGTGGACATTTAGTTTCGGTTTAAGTTTGCCGAAGAGAGAAAAGTTTGCCTCTGTGTCGCTGTTGGTAACTCGATATGCTGGACTTGCCGTAGGAATCGACCGTTTTTAAAAAGTCACCAACCGGACGATTGTTTAAACCCTCTAACGATTGTTCAACTCGTTAAGGATCCATTAGAGGCTTCGGACTCGGTAGACCGCGCAAATTTTCCGCCGCTCGAAGTCTCTCGGCCCTCGCTTCCTGCGCTTTAGCGGTGGCAAATTAATTCAAGTTTTCCCATCCGAGTTGGTTATAGTAAGTTTTTACTAACGGCCGTTCTCTCCTTGGAAAATTTCCCTGTAGACCATAATAGCTATGCTGCTATGTTTAAGAGCTTTTAGTTTGTTAGGTTTGGTGAGCAATAAATCGCTGTTATCGAAAACAGTGTTTACTCAGCTCTTCTCTCTCTCTCTCTCTCTCTCTCTCTCTCTCTCTCTTTCTGCTTAGAAGTAAAATTTCAGAAAAATGCTAATAAATAGAAAAATCTATTTAGAATGAAAAGTCTATTTAGACCCTGAAACAAATTTTTTAGTAATTATTAATAAAAAATTGCAGAATGTTAATAAAGTGAATATTTAAATATAATATCAATATGATAATTAAACAAGATTAGATAATGTGGCATAGTTATAAATGTACAAATTAAAATGTAAAAACCTTTATACTTTATTAAAACGTACAAAACGTTCTATATATTTAATAAAGTATGAAAGTCTTTACATTCGAATTTGCGCATTTATAACCGCGCTGAACTCTCATTAGCTTTGTTCAATTATCGTATTGTTAAATTTCGAGAGTGTATTGAATTATCACATTTATGAGATATAATATTATATTGTCTGAAAAAATTATATAAGAAAAATAGAAGCAGATCAATCAATAAAATGAATAAGTGAAATATATCAACTATAATTAGTACCTTCATTGTTAAATATTAAAGTATTTATCCAATTTAAACAAATTTCTCGAGTTAAATAATACTTTATTATTTTTAACTTTTTTGTGTGTCGAAATTTATTATTTTAACGCAAAACATAATTTAAAAAACCTTATCTAATCAATCCATTTTTATGTTCAGCATTCATACTAACGTGTGCACCTAGTAAATACAATAATAAACTACATTTGAGTCAAATTTAACATTTTTTTAGTTAAATTGTTTAATTTCATTGAATTAATAATGTCATATTGAGTAGGAACAATGACGACTTTTACGAATGATTAAAAATGACTCAAATTATAATTCTACGATTTTAACAGTTTAATACAATAAATAATAGTTTAATAGTAATTTAATAGTAATTAATTAATTAAACTTAACCAATCATAATTATTACACTCAAATTGCATTTAATGTACTATTTAAATATAAGAGTCCTTATCATTTTAATTCTCACATTAAAATTATTAAGAGCAGTTAAATGTCATGAAAGGCTAAGTTTATTTTTACGTCGTGTCTTTGAATTATGGGAGAAGTTTCCGCGACATGTTTTCCACGTCGACCATTTGCTTAATGAGGAATCAGGAGGATCTCGAGCTAAGGGACTGGAAGATTTGAAGGATTGCGGAGAGCATTGCGCGTTTCGGCTTTTCTCCAGCCCATCATCGTCCCCTTTCGACGCTCATACTCATTCTTTTTCATGCCTTCAATACTCACACTTTCTTTTAAAGCACATTTGTCGGGCAATCACATTCGTTACGTGGCCTTTTCTTGAAAAGGCAATTTGTCTTTCAAGCTGCATAAACGATCTTATCTTCAGTGTACGTTCCATGTGGCGGCCATTGCAAACAAATCTTTTTGCATGAGGATTGGATAGTTGAGAAATCAATGTCATCGTGAATATTTATAAGATGCATTAGATTTCTTTTTTATTATTATTAATTTTTAAATATTTTTCGTACAAAACATATTTAAAATATTTATTAAATGTTTTCATAACATTTCATAAAATTTATTATCTATGTTTTCATCATCAACAAAATTATTGTAACTTTACATAAACTTTTAATGTATATAATGCTTTTGCTTGTTAAAACTTTTTATCTTATATTCTCTTTGTTCTATAATTACTTCTTTGTTTAATACACACTACATCGACATTGTAAAATGTTGATATGCAGTATCTTCGATACCGAATGAAAATAATAGTATCTCGATAAATTTAAACATCTCAACAGCCATGAGTTTGGCAACGCCTCGAGCTTCTGCACGCTAATTAGCCCGTAGTTTCACGCATGTTTGACTTTCTCGACTAACGTAACTCGTTGTCGGAAACGAGAGGTGTCTCCGTCGTGTATCGCTCTGGCGAAATCGTGGTGCAAATTACCGAGAGCAATTAAGATCGTTAATTACCGACGTCAAAGTGCGTGTCGCTCTTCTCTAGTACAATGGGAATTCATGAAGAAAGGCACGCGTTCTCTTCATCAGATGCGACAGACTATCTAATTGACATGCGAAAGGAAACGTAATATGCATCGATGTATGTATGCATACATATTAAGATGCATAAATCATTTATTATTTTTGAATATTAAATAATCACTCTTTCTTCAAACATTAGCTGAAGGATCCTTTGTGCGACACTGGTTTCTTAAGCAATTTTTTCTCAGCGCATTCTTGCATCGTTTCTTTCCTGAGAAATCGCGTGCTCGCAGTCAATTCAATACTTATCGGTGCACGTGTCACCTGGTCTACTTTCTTTGTATGCGCAATCGTTACTTGTACTGCTTACTCACTGCAAATGGCTCATACAGTCGCGCGAACTTTATCTTTTTTACTTCGTAGAACAAGTGCTTTTATGCGATATTGGACTCCCCGATTCGTCATTTAATGACGTGCATTATTGGATCGTTGCTATAGCCTACGAGACTGCAACTATGCCAAGTTGAATAAACAAATCGATAGTATTCATCGTTTCTTTCCAAATACACGAAGAAAGGAACTGTAATGTTATTCTTTCATTCTTTCAAGATAGTCATTACTTCATGAAATTATGCGAAATTATGATATCGTGAAGAAATATGTAGTTACTAGAACATTTTTTCGCATTTTAAAATAGCATTTTTTCTTTTAAAAAGATTGCTTGTCATACATAGCGATAGTACCTGTTAAAAAATGTAGTAGTTTATGTCTGAATAATTCACATGATTTATCAAAAGTAGCTTAACTATCGAGTGAAAATATAATTGCTATTGTCAGATCTGGCTTGAAATTTTATTGTTATATCTATTTCAAATATATTAAATTCTTAATGTTTCAATTTTGATGACCTAAGATTATTAATTAAAAGTTACATATATTTTCAAGCACGTACAGTTTTTTTATTTAATTAGAGCACAAATAATTTGATTAGAAAGAGTTTTAAAATAAAAATTATAATAGAAAATGTTAGTAACTCTGGATTACTTTTCCAATATATCGATTATTTAATGAATAAAAGACAATGTTTTATACATTGTATTACTTTTATAATTTCGTAGAGAATTAAAACATAAAATTGTTCATTTAGTCATAAAAATAGATACCCGTTTTTTGTTTTTGTAATTTTATAGGTACATAAAATTGCTTTATTTGTAATTTTACACATGAAAAATGTCGAATGCTAATATTAAATTTATATGGATATAAATACTATGTAAAAAATACATTAAAGAAAATGGATAGTTGAAATTTTTCACGACAGAATTATTCTTAAAGATCGCGCGAAGTGAGATTTTCGCACGCAGATGTTTCTAATCTTCCTAGGGGTAGAGCGCTATAAACCGAGATTGACATCGAGTGAAATTGACGGGGGGTAATCCGGGAATTCAGGGAAAGAGTGGGGAAAATGGGTCTTCAGGAAATAAGAAAACTTTTGTTCCCGATCGACCGTTACTCTCCGCATTGCGATAAGAAACGAAAGAGAGATGATCGTCGCCTTCTTTTTTTTTTCTTTCGTTTGCCCGTTCACTTTTTCCAACGCGCTCGCCGGCTGCACGAAGTCATTTTCTTAAGAGGGGGCCGACGAGATGCGTCGGGGGGCACGTTTCAAAGGCACCTGGTTTTCTTTCGCTCGATAAATCGGACATTCCTCCCGTTTCGCTACCGCCGCGATCTCATTATTTTCATCCTACTATTTTTCGTCCTTCGGATCCTGTGAGGACGTGAACTGCCGAGCGATCGGTAAGGGGGATCCTTAATCACGTAGAGATGCTTACATTCCATTAACAAAATGTCATTTAAATGTCTTTGCCTTTGACGTTGGTATGCTAGTTTGTACGTTCGCCGAATCGAGAAGCTTAATTATTAGTTTTACGTAATGTCATTTATTTTTTGAACTTTACATAAACATTTAAGATATTTTAAATACAACCTTTAGAAATGCAGTCTTCAGCACACGTTGCGCGTTATTATGCTTGATTATTATCGTGCGCTCTCAGCAATAATTGTTCCGTGTCGTTGCACTAATTGCACCTTTCCCTTCGATCGAAAGTAGATTACGTTGCGTGCAAGGGGTGCTCTCACCTTGAGTCCGAGAAGATAATCGTTACAATTATGTATGGTGAATACTGTCTCTTGCGTACAATGTTTCGCATCTCAATGCTACGAATAGTAAGTTATCTTTTAGCATGCGAACGTGCATATGAAAAAATAAATTAAAAATGATAGGAATGTATAATTTCCAGAAACGATATCAATCAAAAAGTAATTGAATACCTCGAGAGAAATAAAACTATTTTATAATAATTTTGATGTATTTACAAACTAGAGATACACCATTTAATTTTTTTTATTCCGTAAATTGGAAAAACTATTATAATCAACAAAGGAAGTATTTGGCACTACATGAAATATATTTTTTTAATTATATTTTTTCTTTGAAATATATAATGTATAAATATTTCTAAAAAATTATTCAAGAAGAAATTTTTTTCTTAAATCAGAGTGTTTTCTATTAGAAAAAAAAAACTTGAATTTTTAGAGGATTTTTTTTATTCTTGAAAATTATGGATTTTCATGTTTTAGTACTCAAAGAAATTTTGGGAATTTTATTCTTTTAAATTTAAATTTTGTCTATTTCTGACAACATATTTCTTTGACTATTCTTTCTTGATAACACAGAAAAAAAATTAGTATCAAATTAATAATTATATCCTATACATATAAGCAAGAGTATAAAATCTTGAAAGAATTTAATAATCTTAAACAGACATAACTTGCTTACATGAAGAAACAAAATTCTTTATGCAAGAAACAAATTTCTTCATGTAAGTTATGTCTCTGTTTAAGATTATCAAATTCTTTCAATTATGTATGGTGAATACTGATTTCAGATTTTAATAATATATTCTTGCATATATATGAGAATATGATTGTTGATTTGAAAATAATCTTTTTTCTGTGAATGTACAATGTTGACAACCGATTAATAATAAATATAGCATATACATTCACGTACATTTTCATGTAACTCGCGGGTTTTTGTAAAAAAATCAATAACAACAAAAAACGATAGATCGTTCTAAATTGGCACTTGTGTTTAATTACCTCTTGAATTCTATCTTTCAACTTCTGGTGCTACAGTGTACAGAACTAGATTCGTGTATTGCAGATCTTTATATGTCATTTATTTCATATTTTTCTTTTATATTAAAATATTTTTACATTAGAAAGTTAGCATTACAATAAACATTAAAATAAATCTAATAAAGATAAATTATAATAAAATAAATTTATTTTTAAAGAGTATTAAAGAATTCTCTAATTTTATCAGGAATTTTGGATAATTTTTTCCGAAAAAGACCGGGAATTAGGGAATACTTTTACCAAATTTGAGTAAACACCCTGTAAATGCATACAATTTTTAAAATTTGGAAAATTGATTACTTGTTATAATTTACATATTTTCTTGTAATTTAGCGTTTCAAGTACGCTTTAAGGTATGTTAATCATTAATTTTGATTATTTTGTTGCAGACCTGGGAGAGCTCAAGGAAGAGGCCACCTCCGCCACAATC
>QKQZ01011747.1:5855-27186 GCA_003595255.1 Solenopsis fugax | reverse complement strand
AGGCGGAGGAGGAGGTGGGAGGAGGGGAGGGGTGGTGGAAGGCGCGACGGAGTCCATAGTGTGGAGGAAGTAGAGTAGGCATGTTGTCAGTCTTCCCGGCAACAACGACGGGGACGATGAGGGTGGTGCGGTCGATGGTACGGTGGCCGCGTCGACGATGTTGGTGTCGCCCGTCCCTGTCGCTGATTCTGATCATCACGCTATCGTTATCGTTGCCGACGGCGCGCTCGTTGCCGGCTGATATAGTGCAGAAATTTCACGATCCGGAGGTGGAGCGCATGAACCATCTGGTGGTGGACAAGAACACCGGCCGAGTGTACGTAGGCGCGGTTAATCGTCTCTATCAGCTGTCGCCGGACCTGCTGCTCGTTGTAAAGGAGGTCACTGGACCAAAGGGCGACTCAACAGCGTGCTCGATGCTAGACTGCCCCCGTGAGGCGCAAAAGCGGCCAGTCGACAACGTGAACAAGGCCCTGGTGATCGATTACACAACCACGCGGCTCATCTCCTGCGGCAGTCTGTTCCAGGGCATGTGCACGGTGCGCAATCTGCACAACATATCGGACGTAGTGCAGGAAGTGAAGGAGGCGGTGGTAGCAAACAACGCCACCGCCTCAACGGTCGCGTTTATTGCACCCGGTCCACCAAATCCACCGGTCTCCCAGGTCATGTACGTCGGCGTGACCTTCACCGGCAATTCGCCCTATCGTTCGGAAGTGCCGGCGGTGAGTTCGCGTTCCCTCGACAAGGACAAGATGCTGAACATCGCGGAAGCGGCAGTCACGACCGGTACGCGTATGTACGTTAACTCTCTGTCGCGCGAACGTTATCCCATCAACTACATCTACGGCTTCAGCAGCGGTGGCTTTAGTTATTTCCTCACCACGCAGATGAAAAATACGGAGACGCCGATCTATCTCTCGAAACTGGTTCGCGTGTGCCAGGACGACGAGCATTATTACTCGTACACGGAGATACCGATTAATTGCACTAGCGACGAGCGTATCTACAACCTGGTGCAAGCCGCCTACGTCGGCAAGGCCGGCTCGGTACTCGCCGGCGACCTGGGCATCACCGCTCAGGACGACGTGCTGTTCGCTGTGTTCGCCGAGAGCGACGGGCCCAACAGTGACGTGCCGCGACCGCACTCGGCGCTGTGCGTCTACTCACTCAAGGCAATCCGCCGCAAGTTCATGAGCAATATACAGAGATGCTTCAGCGGCGAGGGACAGCGGGGCCTGGAGTTCATCTCGCCGAGCCACAAATGCATATCAACGGTGAGTCATTTTCAACAGCTTAATTTAACCGCTGCCGCTTCTCCGACGTGTACATAATCTCGGCGATGTCACTCGACAACTTGCTCGTTATCGCGGAGAAAAATATAGAATACTTGTACTGATTGTACCTTGTAAAAAGTGCGGAATTCAACGAACACGGTCCGAGATTTATGATAAGTGTTTTTAACACCAAGATTTTTTGAATGTACATAAATTATTCAATGGGGACTCTATTGAATTAGATGTGATTTTTTTGATAAGAAAACTTTAAATCTCTCTTTAAGGCTCCTGAGTAGTCGGCCGAGAATTTCGCGTTGACAGTGGCGACGTAGTATCGCGGAAAAAATTAGAACTAACATGCGTGAAACGTGACATGTTGACGATGAAATGTTGTCTTGCATGTCATTTCGTTATTATGTGTTTTATTGTGGAAATGTGACGTATCTCGTACTTAACAAATTCGTAAAAATGGAGCGCAAGTAAAGTTATTTTTGAATTTTATACGTAAAAACATATTTTTCACTATTTTCAACAGCAGTCCGTGTGTTTTTCTGCCTGAATAGGCTTCACTTCACGTGCTTTTTACGACTGTTTACGACTTTTAGAGGGGTAAAGGAGAGTTGAGGCCTATTTTTACAAGTGATCCCATTATTTTGTTTTACCCAAATTCTCTTTATTTACAAATGGCACGCAAGAAACTTACGTGTGATTTCTCGCTTACGACGTCATGATTTCAATATGGCCGCGGCGACCACTCAGGAGCCTTACTTTTAATTTAATCAAAGAATTCACGTAAAGCACGATTGCAACTTTTATTATGAAAAATCTTTTAGATTTTATAGCAAAAGAAATTGATTGATCGTGTGCCAAGAGGAGGTCACAGCTATATATAAACTATATATAAACGCGTTGTTATTCACTGTCTCGTTGAAATCTCTCGTTACTTCGTTCATTCCCTCCGATGCTGGCGGTAGATTGATAGCTCGTTTAAATGAATTGATATCTCGCAGTATGGCTACTGCCGGCCAACAATAACTCGCGGAAGGTACCGCGTGTGTACGGTACTCGATAGCTCGGCACCGCGAGGGTATCAGTGCCATCGCTAGCCGGAATTATTATAACCACACGGCGTGGCGCATTGGTGGTGCATTGGTGGTTGTTGTCGAGCGGCTGAATGGCCGTCAGGTGGGAAGACCACCTCCCGTCGCAAGAAGGACGCGATTCGTCCTCCTTGATTATTACGGCACGAATCAATCGGCCGCGTCTCGCAGGAAGCTCGCGCGGTGGTTCCTCTTTCTCTCTCTCTTTCTCTCTCTCTCTCGTTCGCATTTACGTAACAGGTGGCATCGAAAAGCTTAAAGAAGGCAAGACGCCGGAGGACGCTGGCCTCGCACAAAGCGCCATATGCTCCTTTCACACGGGCTCTCGCGTCATTTGCGCATGCGAGCGCGAGAACAATCTTTTCTCCGCCGCAGCGTCCGCCTGCGTAGGCTGCGTCGATACTTCTTATTCTCGTACCGGAGGGAATCGCGAAATACACTTATATTGCCGCGCGTAATGAATTTTAGACGCGAACAAATGTGTGTTAATTTTATCGGGATCTGTCTCCTCCCCCCCCCTCTCTCTCTCTCTCTCTCTCTGAAAATGTTATTATATTTACCCATCGTATGCGATCTGCTAAATTACACGTGTAATATTGCATTTAAACCATTATTTGCATTAATGCGGAAACACGCATCAGGATATTGTTTTATTTACGTAATCGCAGAATTAGCATTATGCTGCAATTAAAATGTATATTGTGATTCGCAGTGATAAAGTGGAAAATCTGTATATTTAACCTCCGCGATTATACGGCGAATATACAGGAACGCCGTTGAGTTGACCACTCGTCAGGAACGTCACGAGCCGACTCGATTATCAATTCATGAGGCCGCGGGTTTATTATTTTCCGGGAAAGCGACCGAATTTTTATTTGTCGTTATGGTCGTCCAGGATCTCACCTGCCGCAATTAATGCCTCTAATGAGACTGCGAGTGCCGAGTGAAGCCTTTCCCCGGATCCGCACGCATCGTTGACCAGCGCGGTAAATTCCATAATTTATTAGCGTACCAAGAGTCCGCGCGGAGCAATTTTATTGCGCGCAGCCAACGGCAATCGCATTCCACGATTTTTTCCGCGCGTCACAGGCAAAAACGCGACGAAAATGCACCTTTTTTCGCGTTCGCTGCGTCATTCCTGCCCGCAACCACCGCGAGGCTATCTCCTCGCGATCGATCGCTGCCGATCGTTCGTCAGTGGTTAACCGAAACTTATATAGAACGCCGATGAACTCTCGGCTTTGCTGATCGCTTTTCCTGACGTACCATATATGTACATGGAATATCTCTCGCTATGAATTCTTCGAATTTGAAACTGAATCCTGCTTTTTGAAAATTTAATCGGATAATGTTACTAAAATATTCATAAAACTTTATTCTTGAAATCCCTAAATTCTTTATAACAGAGAGAGATTGTAATAGTACTCGTATTTCTTTTTTTTTTTTCGAAAAAAAAATTGATTTAAATTGGTTAAAAAATTCGCATATAAAAGGAAACCTATAGATCGCTCTGTGCGCATTCTTCCGGCGAAAACTTTGGCGAATTGATTCCGCACGGATACACGCGACTTCGGACAAATTTCACGATTCATGCTCGTCTCAATAAGCGATCACGAGGAACGTTTCTCCCTATATAGTCGTATTGCGAAGTCATCCCTCGAAAGAGGACAAAATGAACTCGATATTAAATTAGGCGGACACGCTTATTATTTGGCTTTGTTAAATTACTTTCACTGTGGTGATAGAGAGATATGATTATATTTCTATCACCATATGATAAATTAATCTAATAAAATCAAAAGATACACACAATGTTTTCTTTAATTCTTATATCGTACATTGAGAAAAAAAGTTGATAAATTGACTAAATTTCTCAACTTGATTAAATTTTTTTAGTTAAAATATTTCTGTAAATTCAAATATGTCTATTAAGTTAGCACCCTCACCACAAAAAATTTTCGCGAGGCTCCACGCCGAGTGATTCCGGCGCCGCTGCTAAGTGGCCGTGTAACTCGTAATTAAAGTGAAGCACAAGTGCTATAAGTAAACGCATCTGCAGGATTTAAGATAATGAATGAAGCACAATTTCCTTTTCTTTTTCATATTATTGTTTATTCAATGATATGAAAAAAGAAAGGAAATTGTGCTTCATTCATTATCTTAAATTCCGCAGATGCGTCTAGTTGTAGCACTTGTGCTTGCATTTTAATTACGAGTTACACGGCCATCTAGCGGCGGCGCCAGAATCACTCGGCGTGCTGTAGCGTGGGGCGTGGGGCCTCGCGAAAATTTTTTCGCTAAAGTAAGCTACTTAGAAATGTGTACTTGTACCGTAAAGGTGGGTGCTCACTTCAGGGGCGGTTTTTCGGTCGAAGGAAATGAGTACAAAAATCTCGTCGTGCTTATTTCGAAAGCACATAAATAAGAGAATATCTTGGGCCTATGATCAATTTGATATCTGCGTTTTTACTGGTACTTTATTCTTGTACCGGGAAGGTGGATTCGTACTTCGGGAATGATTTTTTGGTCGAAGAGGTTGAGTACGAACATTTGTTTATATATATTTGGAAAACACATAAAAAGCACTTAAAAAAAATTCTAGTGTATTGATTTTTGAATTTTATAAATAATTACTATTATATAAGTGGATGCTGGCTTAACATTAAACTGGCACCCCCACTTTCAATCGTGATTTTCTAAACCGTTCGAGCACAAAAATTGAAAACACGGTACATGATTAGCACATAAAAAGCACTTAATTTTAGCATAGGTTCCGATTTTTTGTAGTGGGGGTGCTAATTTAACAGACATAATTCAAATATTTAAAATACTGGAATGTTAAGTATTTATATAAGTATATTTGACTAAAATACATAAATTAATTGAATAATTGAATTGATGAAATTTAATCAAGTTGAAAATTTTGGTCAAGTTAACAACTTTTTTTCTCAGTGTATATTTTAATTTGACCGAGCATAGAACAAAATTTAATCCTATGCAACAACATACAAAATTCTAATTAATATTTTTATTTGTTGCTACATAATTTGTTGCACACAAAACATACTGATCCCAATTTTGTTGCTCGCGAAATAAGTGTAAACAATAGCGAGAAAACTTAGTGCGAACAGTTGCAAAAGTAAACTACCAGAAGCAAATTTGTAACTCGCTTATATTTGGTACTGGAATATTGTTTGAATTTGTTGCTCTCGAAATATCCAAACTCTGAATTATATACTTTGGATATTGTCTATTTCGCATTTGTTATTTATCGTAGTTTTTCATTCATACTGTAGTAGTTTTAGACTTAAATTCATAACTTTATTTTGGAGCAAGTTTAATTTTGTCTTTGACACTTTTTATTTAGGGCAAAAAAGTTGATATACAACATTTATCTAGAACGAGAGGTTGAGAGAGGCCACACATTTCGCTATAAACAGAAAAATATTTTTCAGCATTTCATAAAAATCATTGAAATTAGATTAAGCTTTAAAATATTTCTTTCTTATTAGAAATTTAATTTATTTTAAATGTCATTTATTCATTTTTGGCGTATAATTCGCGAATATTTTTTGACAAAATGTTATTTTAAAATTCTTTGACGAACAAAAAGAATATCATATGTTCCTTTATATCTAAAGTATCCGTTAGAATTTTCGCAAATTGACTTCTCTACCATCTTGCGAGAAAGCAGTATTAGTGAATTGAACAATTTATCGTCATTTGTACGTCGCCAGCGCTCGATCTCTATTTGTCAGAAAGTCTCGCGACGATTTCTCGACGTGTATCGATAAATTTCACAATTTCAACGTGTTTAAACCAAAAAACACAATGAATTTTATATATAAAATGGCAAATCTATGACACACATTTAAACAAAGAAATTAAGAATTTTAAAAGAAACTGATTGGAATAGATTACTCCGAGGAGAAGAATAGAGAATATCATACAAATTTCGCAAAAAAGTTCGATTAAACACATTTATCTCAATTCTTGATTTATTTTTACAAATTTGGGACAGTTATTTACGAAAGAAACGACCCATTTTTCATATCAACGCATTTATCTTCGATATCGGCTAAACGATGTAAGACTTCTCGCTCCTCTTTCTCTCTTTCTCTCTCGCAAAGAACGCTAAAGGTTTCTGAACGGCGGGTTATAACGAAGCTTGCCCGGGTTTCGTCTCGCGGGGTGCATGGCTTTCTCAAAACTTTAGCCGGGAACGGTACTTAGAGAACCGTTTTCAGTGCCCGCTTAAAGATGCGGAACACTCGGCAAAGTCTAGCGAAATGATATTCACGACGCGGCGCGAGATTTATTCAAATTTTCTGCATTTCGTCTCGCTTTCTCTCTTTCTCTCGTCTCTCTTCCTCGTGAAACTTTTCCTCCATCGTGAGAACGTATGCCGGAACACAAAGGATTTCTTTGCGTAGGAAGGCGAGAAAAAGGCGCGGAACCTGCTGAGAGTTAGTCGCCGGACGGAGATAAGCGGGCGACCATAAAGAAGATAAAGATTGTTTGTTTGGTCTAGCCGACGTCGAGCTACCGTGGGACAACGCGTTCGTCTTTTATTCCTATTTTCCCTTTTTTCTTCGTCATTCTACTCCGACCGACTCTCGAGCCTCCTCCTCTTCCTGTTCCTCTTCCTTTACGTCTTATTCGAACGGACAACCGCAAGATTCCGGTGGAACGGAAACAGACAAATTCACCGGATGCGTACGTTTTCATCTGACTGTTCGAAGATCGTGTTTAGTCTTCATATATCTTACAATTAAGCTACATCAGAAAAGAAATATAAGAAAATCATAATAACGAAATATTAATTCTGAAACTTGACATTTATATTTTTCTGAACGTACATCTTTGTTTTTCACACATGATCTAGACTTACAAAAAGGATTTAACGCTTTTAAACAATTTGAAATTTTTTGTAATAATGTAAGATGTATTATTTATTTATTATTTATTTAGATCTACATAAATTATTGCAATTATTTTTATTTTATACGAAAGTAGTGTTCAGAATACGAAAAAATTTAGAAATTTTTGCATATTTGTAAATTCTGTCAGATTGTTTAAAATTTATAGATTAATCACGACTTTTGTACTTTATAATACTCGCAAAAGTGCCAATAGCAATGGCAGCTGCAGTTATTTTAAGAAGAGAATAAACCGAAATGTAAATGAAAAAAGAGAGAAGAAGCGGATAAAGAAAGAAAAAAGCGGGAATGGGCAGTTGGTCTCTCCTCCGAATTTTGTCATGTATGCCCGACATGCACGGACACATGTCCACGTCCGTGAATATACCATAGCTATGTGGATTCAATTTTTACGTCACAAAAGAATCGCGGCAAAAGGGTCGACACGAGGGGATAGGACGAGGAAGGGAAAGCTTTCGAGAAAAACCCATTCGCTCAAATTGGATGGCCTCCTCTCGCCTCAACCATTGGAGTGAGCCTCGCAATTAAAAAGTTTTGCACGGTAAAAAACAACTCGCGACTCGTAGATAGTGTAAATGTGATGCAGTTTCGCGGGATTTTTTCCTCTCTGTTTGAAAAACGGAATGGTCGTGCGTGAAAAAATCGCTCGCACTCAATTGTTACGGAAGATAGAAGTTCAATCGATTGGCATAGAGGATGGAAGGTGCATGAATGGACCAAAGAAGAGCAAATAAGTTTGGCATCGAATGGCGTGCATGCAAATTTTTATTTATTTTCACACGAGTCTTTCATTTTGAAGACAACGTATGTACGTGAATTTTTTAAAAATATTGATTTTAATTCTTAGAAGTTGTTTTATGTTCCAACACACATCCACACTTCATTATATTCATATTACTTTAATAATTTACATTCGTAACTTTGTAATTTATATTACATTTTGTTAGTTATGAGAAAGCACAGAACAGAAATATAACTGTTTCGCAGTAAGCTTATAACTACTGTTCACACTAAAGGGAATATCTAAAGCGGCAGACGTCAGATTGTTTCGCAGCTATGAAATAAAATTCTCTCGGGATGAATTTTCATCAGGGATTGAAACCGGTAAAATTTCAGAGAGTTCGGATTTCCGTACTGCAGACGCACGAAAATAATCTGTACATTTATTCGTGACAATGAAACGGCGCCGCCTGGCTATCTATTAAAATACATTTTTCATTAACGGAGACGATTTAACTTACTGACTTTATATATTATATGATTTTACTTGTATTTTTAGATGTGATAGATTTTAAAGATTAAGTGAAATAATATTTGTTTCTGGCTTTTTATTTCCAAAAGTTTATTTTTTTTATGTATTTGATATAACAAATCTATGATGTACAGTATTATTTGTTTTATTAAGTTTTGCAAATTTAATTAATTTTGTAAAGTTACCTATGTTATAATACTTTAGAAATTAATTACTAAAATAAAATTTGTAATACGAAAAGTATTAATTTCGGTTTTTACACGATTATTTAAAATAAATGTTAATCGGCGAAATAACATGATGCAACTGCAAATACTGCCCTAAAACCGGATGCTTTCAATAACATGAATATGTATAGATATGGATATACGAGGCGTAGACTCTCCTATTATTCCTATTATCCTTTTATTAATTTATTCCAGGATATCAGCATAATAAAGTACTTTCGATGTATTCTAGAATATTTCGAAAATCTTGTATGACAGCAGGGAATCATTTTTTATTAATTGTCGTAATTTTTGTTTGTTCCTTTTTTTACATATTATTTTTTATTTTTAAAGTTGAATTTCTTAATAATCTCTTTATAAAAATAATTTTTGCTTATATCAAATCTATTTTCTGTTAAATAAGAAATAGTATTGTTGTTTAAATATCTTTCTTATTTTATCAAAATTAATTTTTAATGTAACAAGACGTTAATTCTAGTTTTGTAATAGATATGTTAAAACAGAAAATTTGATAAAAGGTACTGCTTCTAATACCATCGTTATACAGGTTTCTTGAGATAACGTGTATGTACACACTTCGAGAAGCCAACATCATCGACGTCGATCGATCGAATCTAATCGTCGCGATTGAAGCCCCTATTGAAGCCCGATTGAAATCCGATATTCATGTTTTTTTTGCTCATAATTTATAGGAGACGAAATCATCGGTCCTTATGACAAGCGATATCGGGGAAAATTGAATCAAACGCAGGGAAGCTTAGAATATGATATTTTCCAACATGTTGAAAAATTCGATATTTTCGTTCTTTTTGCGAGATGATCTCTCTCGGCCGTTCTACTTTTTCTCCTTCTTTTTCATTCGAGTGCAACCTCACTTTCGCGCCTGGGAACAGTTAGAAGTAACATTGCGGGATACCATATACTGGACTTACTGGGGCGTGGAATAGTAATTGCTGGACGACGAAGCCGCGCGCAATCGTGCCGAGGTACAAACCGCTGTGATAACTTCTCTCAAGTATCGGAGGCTGAAAAAAAAAGGAATCGAGAAATAACTGAGATCTGAGAATCGTGGGACTCTTGAAGATTAATGTCGTAATAAAATTCAAGATTACGGTTTCAAGATTCCCGCTCAGTTCTTTGTGAAAAAATTTTAAGATCGATAACTTTTGTTTTTGGAAACACTTGAGAATCTTATAGTGTTTAAACCGTAGTCAGATATTTTATATGTATAAATGTGCAATTGGAAATGTATTCTTGCTTTACCACATTTATATGTGTTTTTATCTTTTACTTCCGCAAGAGCAAAAATTTTCTTGTTTATTTTTTTACAAAAAAGATATCTTTTTCTAATTTATATTTTTAAATATAATCTTTTCTTAACGAATAACTTATATTTTGTAAAAAAAGAACTGGAGAATTGCTTTTATTAAATACACTCTTTAACAAAAAAGACGTACAGGTAGAGAATATAATTATTCTCTTCTTACTAGTGTTCGAAAATAACGATTTAAATAATTTAAAATCAGTTATCAACATCCGAAACTTCATTATAGAGACTTCATTATTTGTCAGCCGATTAAGACGTGGATTGACGTGAAATACGAGAACATTCATCCAATTGAATTTATAAACCGATTTGATCCATAAAAGTTATTTCTAATTTAGTCAGCGACAGGTGCATATATCATATTTAATTTTGCAATAATGTCTGGCTTTGAAGGATCAAATTAGTTCATGTACATTTATGAGTAATCATAGCCTTGGCGCGCCTTTCGCTCGTATATGTGTACACTTATGCGTTTTGTGTATTTCAAATAGCATGTCTAAACTAATAAAAATTTATTTATTTGAAAAATTAGATATAAAATAGACTTCTTATTTATGGAAGTAACATGGATTTTTTGCCTTTTTATTATTAAAAAAAATTGAACTTAGTATTTTTATCAAGCCACGAAAAGAACAAGTTTTGTTAAAATATCTAAAAATTTAGTTTGGTACAGATCTGAAAATATTTTTTTGTTAAATTCTAAAAATACTAAAATATATATAGGAAGCTGTCAATATCAAAACTTTTTGCAACATTTATCATCATATTCGAATATCCTATATAATTATTTTTATGGTCTAACAAATTTATTTTCAGACATATATCTGACTAAATTTTTAGATACTTTATTAAAAAACCGTTTTTTCCGTTAATATATTACATTTGTCAATATTATATATGAACACACTGTTTAAAAATATATCCAAGTTTTAACTCTTTTATAAGTTATTCATTATTATATTATTAGATCTATACACGTTTTATTCAATCTCTTTTTATTATCAAGACATTTTTTTATCTATTTACTCTTAAAGGTTTTTTTAAATATATATATCAAAATAAATCGAGCAAATGCATTTGATGATCGTCGTCAACTTTATTTTAGTTACGGGTGAATGAACACTATTCGATTAAAAGTTCGGCGAACTAGGTCGATCTCCCGGAAACACCTGACGGAAGCTCTTTGCGGAATCGTCGATTTGCGCGAGCACGTATTGACGTCGGCGCGTCATATCCGGCACGAATTAAACTGCGCTGCACAATAAGAAACATTTTCTCCCTGAGCCGCTTCTGCACAAGAACCTTAAGAACGATCGGGTCGGAAAAACACGCGTCGCGCTTCGATAGAGTGCACATTATGCAAGTACATCGCCGCAGCGATGCATTGCATTTGCGTCGTACATTTAAAACGTGCGAGTACCCGCCTTCATGGTCGGTTCGTTATTTTACGGTCGTTGCTTTGCGTGCTGCTCGCATTCGTCTGCGTTAACACTTATCTTTTCAACCGTACGGTCATTTGGGCGAACCTAGCGAACCCACGAATTTGAGTTCGGCGAATAGCCTTTAGAGGAAAGATAAAAGCGGAAGATAACTTATTCTAAGAAGAAAAATAAAAACAAGAATACATACAAAATTTATTTATGTGCGCGTGACGTAAATCGAGCACGATGTTGCAAGCAAAAAGACTCATTCTTTATACATTTTATGTATATCTTTAGAAAATATTTTTTCGGACAAATCGGAAAAGACGAAAAATTTTCAACAATGTACCTGTAGCTCGGACGTACAATTCTATTCTTGAATATTCGGTTACAAGTCTACATTTACATTAGTTTACTTGCGAGATTCTCATCGTTAAGGCATACCATTGTGCGCATAATTTGGTGAATCCATGAATAAAGAGAACAGAGATGCCATGGAGCAAAAGAATGAAATTATTTCACTATATTCGCGAAAGACTACAAAAGGCAAAACGATAATGACGAACGCATAACGACGTCGCAGCACATGCGAATAAAAGGTATTTCCTGAAGGGTGAGAGAAAGAGAGAGAAATTAGAAGTAGGAAACTAGACAGAAATAGAAGGAAAGAGTTGAAAGCGAGCCAAAGGCCGTTTTCATATAGATTGTGCGCGACGCAAGTCAAAGAAAAGAGAGAAAAAGTAATCTATGTGGAACATATATACGTAAGAAAGATGCTGGAGGGGAAAGTAAGAAATCTTGGGCTCCGTCATGTTCGTTCCAAAAGTTTCGCGCCATCTGACCCGTAGAAAGAGTTCTGAAAAGCGACGCAATGTTTTTCAGGAAGGTTAATAAGGCGCGTCTCCTGCGAAAAATATTTTTGCGAAATACGAGAAAGAGAAACAGCGCACCGTGTAAAACCGTGTAATCTATTCTATCTTTTCGTCTATTTATTTACTTTTTTTTATCTCCTTTAGATTAGTACTCATAACTTGAAACAATGATTTGGAACCTTGGAAATGTGAAATGTTTGAATATTACTTTAATGTCTTGTTTTTTATTTTAATGCTCGATACCATTTGGCATTTGGCAGAAAATTGTAATAACTATGTCTTTGCATTTTTAATAGAAATTGACGATTTGATAGATTTGTTGTTAAAACGTTCCATTACACTGAAAAAAAGATATTTAAAAATTGATTTGGGAGTTTTAAATTTATTTTATCGAAATAAATCTTTATTCAAATGCTGCTAAATAAAATGTTATTCTTATCAAATAAACTAATTAATAAGAAAAATGAGTTATATTTTACCGAAACGAAATGTTTATTTCATTACAATCAAATATTTTTGTAACCAATAAATATCAAAGAAAACATCACAAGTAACATTTGTTTGCTAATATTTCGACTTTTTCATCTTAGTATAAGCTTGCATAAGCTTAGTATAACTTGTGCTTCTTAAAAGGATACGCGTAACTGATATGCTTTGACACTTTGCTCTTGGAAACAGGATTTGCTCTATATCTAACGGAATTGCAGCAAGCAACAGTACCGGTAAACCGACGCGAAACATCGCTGTTCCGTTCTTATTCGATTTTTAATGGGGAACTTAATAACAGACCCATACACGAGAGATTGGTTGTAACGGTAAACTACAATCTATCTTTATTCTTTATAGAATATAAGAATTTATCGATCGTACTCTACGTTCAATCTCATAGGGATTATATAAAATTATATATTTTATTTTTTATTATGAAATTTATTTTAAAAATTTAAGTAAATAAAATTTAATTATATATATTCATATATGGATAATATAATAACGCAAAATTCGCAATATTCAGTATTATATTTACACATTTTACAAATATCTTTGTACCTTGATCGGAATTCTAATGTTAATTTCGAACCTCATCGAGGTCTTTCGTCACTCGTAATGAAACAATTGAGTGTCCTTGAAACGCTTTTATTACACATCCGGACGAAATTGTGTCCTACTGACACAATGGAGTGGTTTCAATGGCAAATTATTACAGTGTTATTATGGTTCTCGCCCGTGATACGCTTTTACTGATGCAGTCATAAAATTTCGTCACTATCATATATTTCCTTTTGTTTTATTTCTGTGATCATATTTGCAGTACCTGGCTCGTACATCTTACTATTTGAGGAATCGAAAATTTTATCTATCTATATTATACAGATCACGTTCGGATAATTTACTTCGAAATAGTGGTGTATAAATCGCAATATTACTAAATTATATATCTGTGAAAAATTTTTATTGAAGTTTCTAATTTGCAGAAGGAAAAGTCAAATTAATTACTTTTAAATAAATACTTAAATACTTTTAAATAAATCATCAATTTTTATTAAATAAATTTTAATTCTAATGTGTACTTAGTTGAATATTTATACAATTACAACAATAATTATGAATTTTTAGTCACTTGCTTAATTAAAGTTATCATTATGAAAATCAGGAGAGAAAGTCTAGAGTATTATATGTATATAAATTTATATTATAAATTCATATTATATTATAACAAGATATTTTTCTAATGTTGAGAGTATTTGGGAAAATCGAAATTATGATTTACGTATTTTTTATAAAGTTAAATTTTACAATGATGATAAAAGAACATTTAAAAATAATTGAATTTAAAATTGAATTCTCCAACATCTCATTCTTTTTTCGCATACGTCCATTCTTTTGAGCAAGATTCTCAAAGCAAGCTTTGATATTAATCTTATTTTTAATATTTTATTTGGAAATTACTAAATTTTATCTATTTTATTTTTTTCTTTTATTTTTTTTTAATATCTTTTATTATTATTTTTTAGATTTATTATATCGCTAAAAGAAAATGTTTCGTTCTTATTGTTAGTGAACCTCAGGACAAGCATCCGTAACAAAGATTGTTTCGCGTCAAACGAGTTTTCTCTCTTGGTATCGATCGAATCGCGGCTCGTTTATCTTACCTTTTATCTCGCACCGATCTTGTCTCTTCGAAACGCCCACGATTTCGAGGCCACTTTCGAACTTTCGAATAATTTTTCGTTGTGTGTCCCCACTCTCGGCAGCTATTTTTTATTCCTATCATTTATTATATCTATTTATCTACTTAATTTTTAAGGATGTATAGGACATTTCTCAAAATATTAAAAAAAATTATGAAAAAATTACAGATCGTTTTATATTGCATTTAAAAGTAGTAGAAAAAATTTGGCGGCGATTTTCTATCTAAATAAAAAATTATTTCAATATGACATGTGCTCTAATGAAAGTATAATTAATAATGAAGTAATGAAATAAGAAATAATGAAAAAAATCTGAATTTTTTAATTAATTATTTAATTTAAATATTCAAGATGATTTATGTAAAATTTTATTGCGATGCAAAGATCAGTTCTGCAAAATAAACATAATTTATTTTCTTATTTACAAAATAATTAAACAGGTAATTACAATGAAATTTTGTATAAATTATCTTGAATACTTGAAGTACTTAAACAAAAAAATTGAGATTTTTCTTAATATAGTAAAAAATTATTTAATTTTTAATAACAATAGAGTAAATAGACTATAACAATATATTATTAAATAAAAATATCTTATTCACACAACTTTCATATGTATATAGTTTATTTGAAGTGTTAATATTAAACACATTTCCAAATTTTATTTACTTTGCAGATACTGTATATCCGATACTGTATATCCCTTGAATCTTTGAACATTGGCAACTGCTTTATTAATTGATTTTACGCATTTTTAATATTCTGACTATATTTTACTTTATAATTTTCTAGTATTTTAATTAAGTTTAATTTGCATTATACATATTTTTGCATAGATCTCTGTCATTCCTTTTTTTTTGCTTTAATTCACAAGAAGTTTGCCCTATGACAACAATAAATACACTCTGCCCCGTTTCCCTTCTTTTCTCCGCTGACGTTTCCAGCGCATTAGGCTGCTTGAAATAATAATCGACCGCCTCTTCCTTCCGTTCGTCGCCATCGCGCCGAATAATCCGACGTGCCAGTGAAATTCACGCTCCGATCCCCGCGAATCCCGTCCCGGCGTCCAGTTTTTCGTCCGACCGACGCTTCGACGGGCGCGGCTCAAACAAATGCAAATCCGTTAAGCTCGGGACTAAGCTCGGGGCTTTTATCGAAAAAAAGCTGTGCCCTCGAAATCGGCGGCCCTTCGCGTCGCGACGGTGAACCGCAAGCTCGGTGCCATCGAGGAGAAGCAACGTTTTTAATCCCCGCGAACGCGTTCCAGAACCCCTGCAGCTTTTCCTAAACGACCGCATAAATGCGCGGACGAGAAGCTTTACAAACGCGAAAAAAATATGCTGGCTCAAAAAGCCTTCTCCTTTTTTTTGACAGAGAAAGAATTTAAAAATCTGATAAACGTTGATTTTTATAATTGTATAATTGTATCTTCAGAAATTTGATTTTATTTTTACGTGTGATTTAATTGATGTTTATTTTTTTATATTAGTATTTTTATTTAAAAATCCTTTTAAAGAAAATTATTAGAAATTTTGGATCGGTTAATGTTAATTTTTTTAAGAGCAGTAATATGTTTCAACTAATTGTTTTTCATTATTCGTACAAACTTTCATTGTAATTAGAAGCGAAAAAATTTTTGCCGAGCTATTTAATTATATTATGTATTAACAGTAATGAGATAAATAGAAAAATTTGAGACGATAAATGGACTAATATATTCAGATACATAGATTCATTCCTTTTTTTATTTATAAAAGCAAATACGAGTGTTCCGATCGTAATCCGATTATCTGAGGAAGAATTAAACATTTAAATGTAGTCTTTACAATATTCGTAAATTGGTTAAATACAGTAAAAACCTGTCAATTTCGGTTGTAGCAATTATTTGCGTGAGCACGCAAAAAAAAAACACGTACACGCGATAAAATCGATTAATCGCTAATAGGCGTAACTCGATATCTTCGATGTCAAACACCATCAAGATATTCGCTGGAAGAAAAAAATTCAGAAAATGTCACGACATTTAACACCCCGAATACAAGTAACATTCCGCTGAAATACCAATCTGTAGCCTGACACGAAGACCGCGGCGATCTTACAGTCTACAATTTTATAAAGTGTAAAACAAGCAGAGAGAAGAATCATCTAATTTGCATATGATCTCCCGCGCAAATAAAACGAGACAGACAGCAGTCTTTTTTTGCATTGAAATACATTAATCAGATTACAAATAAAGACCCATACAAGAAAATTATAATAAAATATTTAAGAATTAATAATATTCTTAATCAATATTAATAAAGAATCATATATTATATTGCAGTAATAATTAGTGTTTAACTATTATTACTGCGATTTGTAAAATAATTTCTTGTTAATCCTAATAAAAAGAGAATTCATATATGTATGTATACATTCCTTGTTATTAATTTTTTATTCTCTATTTTTATATATAGGCACTTTTAAAAGAACTAGGTTTTTCAAAGTACATAATGAACTTTTTTTTTTCTTTTTTCTTTCTCTTATCCCTTCTTTTTTTCTCCTCCTCTTCTCTCTCTCTCTCTCTCTCTCTCTCTCTCTCTCTCTCTCTCTCTCCTCTCTTCTGTTTATCTACTATGCATTGAACCAATAATCACGAACCCCGATCTGGCACATTGCCCTGTATGCCACCCGATGAACATTCTGCTTTCGTCACTACGTCCTGCGAAAAAGACGAAAGGTAGCTAACGTGGTTGCTCAGACTTTGATCGCGCATGAGCAACATGTTCTATATTCGGAAACATTTGCTGTTGGTTTACCCCGTAGAATACGTAAGATATGATATCGCATGCCTGAGTTCACATCGGTTGGTTTCTTTTCTAGATTTTCCGAGCAATATTTCTCGTGACGCTAGCTCTCTTGCTTTATCAAATACGATTTGACGAATACGAAAATGCACTTTGAAAATTAATATTACTAATTGTTAGTAGATCGATATAACGTATTATACTTTCGAGGAATTTAGTATTTAATGCTTAGTTTTGATTTGATTTGCGAACTAATGATTTTCTATAAATTATATTCATAATTATTATTATTGTACTGTTTATTGTTTCATCATACGAGCTATAATCGCGATACAGTATTAATATATTATTAATGTATGTATCAATTTACATTACAATGTATTAACGATTATCGTAAATTCAATTTTTATGATTTGATTTTAGTTTTTAATGTCTTGTACAAGACATTGGTAGAAATCAAGTTTATTATTTGAATAGATATGTTTAATCAAGATTTAAAAAATAATTCCCAGTGATTTTAAAGAAAGTTTATCACAAGTTACAATTATTTAAAATTTCTAATGTTAGTCGCCATTTAATTGTAGTATAGTCTTTATTTTAATAGATAGCATTACTATTTAACACTTGAGTATTAAGAACTTAACAAATTGTTGAACACCGTTTATCTGGCGTGGTTTACATAGCGCGTTTACACAGTTTACACAGTCTGTCTTTGTTTACGCGTAGACACCTCAGAGAGAACGCCAATTAAAAGCATTCCAGCGCGACGCGGCGGGAATAATCCTAAGGATAACGGTTAATGGAGCGATGTACATATAACGACACTGCCCCCGATACAGCGTCGCTGGCACATTGCCTTCGTGCCTTCGTCCGAGGCGAACGTTCGTCTCTACGGAGTTCCTTTCCTCGACGAAAGGGAGCCTCAACTTCCGGTCGAGCGCACACCTCGTTGGAGCTACGCAGATAAAGTGACTGTTCTATCTAACTGGGTTACCGTATACTCACGCGAGAACTCACCGAGATGCGAGCGATTTTCCTCTGCCCTTGGAGATGGAGTGCTTCGCAAAGTGCGTCGCGCCCCCTTTCCTTTTTACTTTCCTTTCTCTTTTTCTTCGTTCATTTTCTTTATCGTCCCCATTTCCTATACCGGCGTTCTCTCTCCGCTAGGTCGGTCAGCGTGACGCAACGGTATTATTGTCTGAGCATAGAATGCACTGGGAACGATAGCACTCCTTTCCCAGCGACGCTGCCGTGGAGTGCATTCAGTCTCTCTCTCCTATCTCTCTTTCTTTCTCTATCGTTTTCCTTTCTGCTCTCTATCGTCATTCCGGGATCATCTTGCTTCTCCTAGCAATGAGATGGTGCTTGATACGTTGAACGAAAGTGAAATGATCTAGATGTAATCTGTTATTCGGAATAAAACCTTATGAGGAACATTGTCTTTTTGACCTGTTACATAATAAAAGTTTTTATTTTAACTTTTAATTTTAATTAATTTTTAAGGTAGAATTTTAGTTTAGGTTTTAATTGTCAAAATATATTAATGTTGGTAATTTACATAAATTACCAACATTAATATATTTTGATAAATAAAACCTAAACTAAAATTCTACCTTAAAAATTAATTAAAATTAAAAGTTAAAATAAAAACTTTTCAAAGTATTTGTGAATTCTTTACGTTAGATAATTTTGTATAACTACCTTCTCGAATTCACAAATTTGAAAGAGTAATAATTGCTTTAAAATTTAGATTATATACACTGAGAAAAAAATTCCTAAATTTTACTAAATATTTATTCAAATAGTACTAATGAAATATTTACGGTATACATAAATATTTATTCTATAAAAAAAAAATATTTAAATTAAATTAGTGATTCTGTACTAAATAAATATATATTTACATTTAGTAAATATTAGTTCTATACTTCGAATAAATATTTATTAAAATTTAGTAATTTTTTCCTCAATGTATGTAAAACCTTATGAGAGCTAGATATTTTTCTGAAATATGTAACGTTTGATTTTATATTATTTGTGCAAAATTTTTATACATGAAGCGCTGGCTCAGAAATATCATTTTTGCACTTGCGACGAAGCGTGGGAAGTCGCATTTGCAAAGTGCAAGTCGGAGCGTATGGATTAAACGGCGCCGCTCGGGTCGTGCTAATCTCGGCCGATTAGAAGAGACTATCAAGGAGGGTCCACGTACGGATGTGAAAATTCCACATGGTCCGATGGGCATTCCGTAAATCAATCGAGCGTTTACACTTTGCCCTCGAGCCACCCTCGGTACGAGCCAACGATCACCCTCCTCCGCGAATTACGATGAAGGAGCGGTCTCGACTTCTATAAATAAGGATTACTGGGAGGGAGGGGGAGGAGGAGTTGTTGCTGCTGCCACCTGCCCTCATCGGACGACCAATTTTATTGAACGCCCGACTGCCGCAAGCGAGCAGGTTTATTTTTTCCGATCAATTAATTATTTACCATTTAATGCTCAGTGAATAATCGAGAAAGTCATCTACAAAATCACAGTTATTTAAAAAATCATAGATTGAATCATACAGTTGACATAAGGATTATTTGTAGAATTACAGTTGATTTGCAGAATCATCTATCACATCATAATTGATAAAAATAATTCATCGAGTCACACTCGATGTGTAAGAATCATTCAGTAAAATTATGATTAATCCAAGATGTGTACTGTCTAGAAGATATGGGTATAAAAAAGTTTCAAGCATATAAAAGTAATATTTTTTTTAACAAGCAGAGTAAAATCACTGAAAAAAATGTTTTCAGTTTTTCGGTGACATTTGAAAATGTGAACTTGCCAAATGCTTGAATTATTCAAATTTTTTGAGAAGTAAAGCAGAATATTATAATGAAAATAAAATTTAAAAATATTCTCTCTTTCTCTTCTTTTCTCTTGTTATTTTTCTTCTCTAATAAAGATGAAAGTTCGCCCTGGAAATGTTCTTGCTTTCAATTAGGGACCAAATAACTCAGGAAATGTGCTCAGACCTTGTTACATCCCGCGCACCCAATTGGGCAGCTATTGTCGGCACGTGGCAAGCAAGGTTGCCGGAACCTTCCCGAGCGATCCTGCACATTCACATGTATCTGTCATAGATCGAATTTGGCGAAGGGAAGTTTGGCAGAAATAGTATCGAACGAGCACGATTTCAAGTCCAAGATTAATTTAGTCTCTATCTTGATTCTTTTTTCAAACGTTATATATTTCTCTTTTTTCACAAATTTTATTCCTTGAAAGACGTAACGTCCTCGAACGTCTTTAATTTTTGCGAATGATACTAATCGTTCGTTCTAACTCAAAGATCTTCAAGAATTTTTTCTCCCTTCCTTCTTCCACATATCAAATATCGAAAGATAATATCTCTCCGAGATGTTTCCTTGGAGGCATAATATTACAATATTATGTCTCCTATTCCGTATTAGGTTTCCCTTTTGCAATATAATGCGTGGTATATATTTTTATTGATCAAGAGAAATCACAATACCGTTTTACTAATCACGATTATGAAACTATATATACTACATATTTCTGCTTATATTTAATTCACAATGCTTGTGGATTAATAAATAAATATTCCATTTTATTAATTCTTTTGTTTTTAAATTATGGAACACGTAATTTAAAATCATGAAATTTCAAGTTGTATTAAAGGTTATAAAATTTTTAATAAATTTTATTACTAAAAGTGTGTGTGTGTGTGTGTGTGTGTTTGACTTACTTTATATTAACGAATTTTCGAAGTGAAGTTATTCGACCGAGTAATGTATAATACAAATTAAATAAGAAAGCCTTTTACGGTCATAGCTGGATCTTAGTGCTTTATATAAATTTTACTAGTGTGATTTTTATATACCTTCTTTCAAATTCAACCGACTACGCGCCGAATTACTTTTCCGG
>QKQZ01011744.1:0-20595 GCA_003595255.1 Solenopsis fugax | reverse complement strand
AGGGAATGATTTTGAAATATTTGTCGCCGTGCATAAATTTGAAGGCGGCGGATGCGCATACTTAAATACTGACCGAGCCTTCCCTGCGTCCGGCTCTTCCTCGTGATCGTCTTATTCCTGTTCGTCCTCTTCCTCCTCTCCGCTGCCGCTCGTCCTCGACTCGTGCTGCTGGATCTTACCTCATCTCTTTTATCCTTCCTCGTTTTTCTTCTTCATCTTTCTCTTCTTCTTTTCGGGTCCCGACCTCCATTGTCTCGCGAGCGCTAATAAACTATCCCGAGGGCCACCCTACGTAGATCCCATTGTTATTATTATTGTTTCTACTTGCGCGGACGGGAAACGAGCGAAACTCACCCTCCCTTCTCTCCTCCTCGTATGTGCATTATGGCATTTGAATTTTTTATCCAAATGCATTTTATTTCTTCCTTCTGATGAACGATCAACCTCTCTTGAATACATCTCTCTATACGAGTACATTATAATTCCCCATATTAATTCAATAGGACTTTAATACGGTTTTCTCATTATTTATATCTGAAATCAAATTTCTACTTCAAGTTTGCTTAATATCATGAATGTTTTTTACATCTTGTCTGGCAGAAAATGAATTCCATAAAACTTCGCCAATTTAAGACCATTATTTCCTTAATGAAAATTTGTTTGGACGCTACAAAATAGAGTTAGCTTTGAAATTACGCCAATTTCTAATAACTTAATACACTCCTGTATTTGTTCGATTACGTACAGCGTGCACGAATGAAACGTTCAATGATCGCGCCGCTCGTTTTCGACTACAATCTCATCGTCTACTCCTAAGTATCCGGATAAGATTAAATCCCCCGACGACGTTCTCGACGACGTGGTCCGCTGTCCTAGCAGGGACGTTTGCAATCGAGTCACACTCGAGAAGACGCGCCGGTAACATTATATCTACACGAGAGCCTCGGCGGGGAACCCGGAAAATTAAGATTAGCAGATAAGGTCGTCGGGACCAGATCCTTACAATGGTACGGCTTCATTTCGAGTACGCGTCACAGCTGCACGTGGTCATAATGATAATCACGCAATAATCATAATGATGGCAACGATTAAGAGAGAAAGAGAAAAGAGGAGAGTCCAACAGCTAGCATAACGTCTCCAAAGAATGAAGCAGGTAAACCGTGGAAGAAAACAAAAAAAAAAAGAAAAAAGAAAGGAATGGAAGGGATGGCCGAGTAGTAAAACGGGAGCCGACGCAGCAGTGTGTGTCCTGCTCCCAAATAAAACCGACACCGCGTGTAATATGAGAGACTTATATAGTAGTGGCTAAGATCTAATCTGTTCGCAAGGGAAACACTAGACACGCCGGGACACATCGGCGCGACCCGGGCGGAACGAGTCCTACCAAACAAGAATCTCGAGCTACCTTCTTGGAAGGTGTCCCGCAGGTTCTGCGAGATCGGCATCCTCGAAATATCACAAATTTCGCTATGCGATGTCGATAGAATGTGTCGGCCGTCTGAACGATCGTGAGGTTTTCCGTGCGGTTTTACTGTAAAGATAGAACGCATTTTTGCAAGGTGCGATTTCCCGAGCAACAAATTTGCAAAACACGTCGCGGAGACGTCTAAAAGGCTGGAATTGTCTTCGGGTCTTTTATGACGACTGCAGTTGGAATTGCAAACTCTTGGAAATTCTTTGTTCGCTAGTTTAAAGTGATCACTGACAATTCTCACGTAAACAAACCGGCATTTTATTGGCGGCTCCCACGATTGTAAATTCATTCGAAGGAACGCTCGTCGCCCAAATGTCGTCACGTTTGCGTTCAGCGAAAATAAATTCGTATGCACTTCCGTCACGCGGCAATTAGGCAACTGGTGACAACATACGTTTCAACAGCAGGCGAACGTTTCTTGAGTTTATCTTTGAATCTGTAATTTTTATAGACCTATCAATTCATTCCGAGAGAGTGTCATGGACTGTCGACTTTTAGGCAATTAATTTATCGCTTAAACGCAAACGTTTTAGTATATTTTTGAGACAATTTCTCACATGGAATCTCATTTCTCATCTTTTATTACATCATGCTCATTTTTACTTTCTTACTTTTATTCAGATTTTAATTCATATTTTATTCATAATAACAATGTACATAAATTGAATTAATGCAATATCATAAGACTCATTTCCTATAAAATTTATTTCACTTTTTCTCAATAAGATAATATAAATTAAAAACATTCTATTGCGCGCGCGGATCTCTTACCACCCTCGTATCCTTCGCATGTGAGGCAAGTCCACCGAAGGGGAATCGAAAGTGCGCGGTGTTTCGGTCAGCGATTAAGTAAATGAGAATCGTTTCCCGATTAGCATACCTCGCCGGCCGGCTGGCCGGCGGGATTGTGAAGGACGAGGACGAGGGCCAATATCTTGCCGAGGGTGCGTCCGTCGAGGTGCCAAGAGGGATGAATGGAAACAAAAGACCGATCGCTATCGTCGAGCACGCGATCGCTCGTTGTCACGGTCCCCGGACTGATTTTCCAACGACGAAACAGCATGCGTGTCGTTTTGTACGATCGTTATCTACCATGTGGATTGCGACGAAATTTCATTGAAACCCGAGCGCCGCTTTTGTCGCCGGGGATTCATTATGGCAATTACGAAACGTCTGTTTCCGGTGTGCATTTCGCGTCCGGTGCACTCTGCACGTGCAACCCCACGGTTAAATGCCATTGTACTTAGTATTTCACGCGATGCAATAATAACATATTACAAATTGCCTGTTTTGTATATGTATTTAAACCTAGATAATTATTAAATTATAAATGGAGCAATTGTCATTTTTAATGACATTTATAATTTATGATTATACTTTGCTTCATTTATAATTTAATAATTATACTTTGACCTAGACCAAGTTATAGTTTAATTCTTAAAGCATACTACTCTCTCAATTTTCCTCCAGTTAATATTATCAGCTTAACGTTTTATTGCAGTTTATATTAGATTCTAAAAAAAAGTAGTATGCTCTGCATGTAAATCGGCATGGTTAGAGGCTCAGCATTTACAGTTGGCGCGTTTACGGCGGTGCGTTTACGACGTTGCGTGTGCATGCGTAAAATGGCGCGTTGTCGGGATTATACGCTCGCGACGTCGCGCGAGTAATCACGGGTGACGACGCGCGTGCATGCGCACGCGTGCGGTCACTTCAGCATGCAGCATCGTCACGGATGCACCAGCCGGTCGCGCTGTGTAAGCGGGAGTCGAATGGAATGCCGGCAGGAATGCACGGCTCTTCTTCCCCGCAGGGCGCATTATAGAGTTACGAACTCTTCGTTACAACGGGTGGGCCGTAGCGATTTCGTGGCTTCCTTTCCCCCTTCTTACTTATCTCCTTTTATTTTTTTACATTCGCACGGCTCTCTGCACATTCTGGCCTGTTCTGGCCTAGCGATAGCCTGTGCAAGATTCAACGGAAACGCATCAAAATTATATAGCATTGATACTTTCGCGCAAGATGTGTTTCGTATAATTGCTTTAATAAATCTCCGATAGTAAAAGCGATATTCGAAACTTCTACGAAACTTCACTAATGAAACAATTTTCATAGCATGCGATCATAACTCGTTACACGAAGAGAATTTTCTTTTATAATTTATCTTGTCAAAGTCATGATAGTCATAGAACAACATGGTATTTCAAAGAATTTTATTGCAACTTTAACACAATTTAGTAAAATTTAACTGTTTTATAATATAAATCTTGGATAATCTATTTATTTTGCTAAAATTTTACTAAAATGTTATTAAATATTAAAATTATAATAAAATTCTTCTCCAAATACTACACTGTTCCACGACTATGTAAATTGTACAAAAAAATTCTCTCTGCTTAGATGAATGCACATGTCAACGAAGAATTGATCGAAGAGTTATTTTCTAATTATAACATGTAAGGTTGATTGTGTAACATTTTTCAACATTTTTCAAGTCGCTGATTTGCGTGTTGTCCTCGATGTGTTTTTTGCTCCGAAAAAATTCAAGCTTCGCGCAACGATCGCCCCGAGAGAGCCGTCACCGTTGAATCACGTCGACTCGGAACACCCGTCGCGTCCCGGCGAGAATGATTTAAGTGCAGCCAGATATCTGTCCGCGGCATCATCGAGCCGCGGAGCATTTAAAATTAATTTGGCCGAAACAAAGCGCGATCGATCAATAAGTATCGGTGCGTCGAGAGTCCGAACGGACGCGGCGCTCAGCGAGAGTCGTGGAAGAGAGATAGACATGGATATGGACAGAGATGGGGGTGTAGGTGTGGGGCGCCCCACGGGGTCTCGATTTTTGAATTTTCGGGTCATTAATCTCGCACGACACCGACAGCGCTCGAGTGTGCGTGCGTCGGGGACGACTATTGTTCTAATTCAAATCAGCCCGATCCGATCTCTAACGCTTGCTCTCGCCATCTCTCTCTCTCTCCCTCTTTATCTCCATCCTGCTCTCGATTTCTCTCCAGAGGGAGAAATGATCCTCTCCTCGTACCACTGACGACACGTCCACGATCGAGTGGACGTTCAACCTCGTGATGTATTGTAATAGATTCGTTGCCTCTCGGAATCATGCGTTTCGCTTCAAGAGCCATTACGCAAGACGCATATATTCCTAACGAAACTTCTCTCTATTTATATAGATATATATAACGCACACATACACACACAAACACTCTCTCACTCTCTTCTCGTACGTATCCTAGAATCCGTCGCGATTCACGTCGCGGTTGGGAGAATTTCCATAGGCGACTATGGAAATCGACGGGAAACCTTGACATTCGAACGATCACCGGTGGACGCCGGGCGAGCGCTCGTCGGAAATCGAGATCGATCGATGATGGCGATCGACACGGCGAACGGTCTGCTGAGAGATACGATATGACGAGTGTCCCTTGATCCTTTCACTGCCAATGGCGCTTACATGTCCCATATATGTACATGACACAACTGTGCGTTCCGAAACCGAATCGTTCATTATTTCGACGCTATTCTAAATACAACACAGTTAAAATACGAGTATTTAGGTATCGTTCTTTCTAGCTTTACAAACTGCTGTTACAACAATGTCATGATAATACATTGATCTACACAATCAACAACACCTTGAATTTAAACACATGAAATATGATCGCTTCTAAAAAGAAATTCTCTAATACCTGAGCAATATTTTCCTAAATAATAATTGCTTCCCTAGGTCTTCGTTTAATGTGCACGAAATTAACATAATAAGCCTCAATGCGTTGTGCAATTTGCGAAGCGGCGCAGATTTGCCTTCTCTTCTGTAATATCCTCGAGGCAGGACCTTCGACACGCATGACATGAAAGAGCGCTGGAAATAAGCATGATGGTCCGTCCTTTTACCGAGCGCTCTTTCGCACGAAATTACCCTAACAAGCTTAAAGATGCGTTCCCGGCGCAGGAAGGAGTCGCGGCTCAATGACCCTCCTGACGAGGAACCGCGTGTCCTTATCGAAATCCTTCCTGGAAAGAGTCCTCGCCGCGAAGTGGCACTTTCGCCTTGAAGGCGATCGCGAGACAAGAGAGTGAAAGGGCCTGGCGCGAGAGCGAAGTGGGCCTAGCCGACCACTCGAAATTAAACGGTTACTCATTCGTCTCAGCCGTAAGTCGGCAAGACTTGCCATCTGTGATATCGTGTTAGCAACGCCAGGATCTTCAATTCTGTACCCATCGCAGAGAAAGTTTCAGAACAATTTTAGATATCGACAAAATTTTTATTTTTCGCCTAGTACGATTATGTATTATTCATCAATTGCCACGACGCTTTGCGAGGCCACTGAATAAAGTTAATTACCGCGATGATCAGATTTCCGCCATCCTCCGGAAGAAAAAAAAATTCAGAGACAATCTGGTGAACGTGACGGCGGTCCTCCGAGCCGGCGAGTTCAAGCGGATTGCCTTAACGAGGATTCCTCGCTGTTTCATCGCGCGAGACGCACGTTTATCCGTAATATCATCTTAATTTTGGCCCGCGCGGTCCACGGTGCACCGTCGCGCGCGCGTCCAGGTTTATGAAATCCTTCACGGTCATGACGGATGGTTCCGGTCCGACCTGTACGTGATTCCTCTCCTTTCAGATGCAGCCCCTCCGTCGCGTCCGCATCGGTTTTCTTTTCTCGCTCCCGCTTTTTTTTCTGATCGTACCGGCCGATTGCCGACGCCCGTGGATCCCAGTCCCCGACCAGCGGCGGCAAAAGTCCCCACGTAGGTCCCCGCGCGAGCGTCCGACGTCCGACCGTCTTCTAACGCGGCGCCGCTCGCCGCCATGAATGAGACCGCGGGCGCAACTCTTGTAATTCAAATATTTGAATTCATTAGAGGCGATCCTCGGCCTTCCTCGACCCTCGCTTTTCGTCCGCGTTTCTACCGCCCTTGATCCTTCTTGTTCTCTCTTGCCCCCTCACCGCCGCGCGCCGCGTCCCGCTGCCCGCAGCTCTCCTCTCTCTCGAATTCCTCTCGGTTGCTGCTGGCTGGAGAACACGAGAGAGCCTCTTTTGCTATTAGCGTCTACCGTTGTCTTGCCTGTAAGTGCGTTTACGTGCGTGTTCCTTCCCCTCTCTCTTTCCCCGCCTCGTTTCTCTCCTTCTCTCTTCCTCTCCGCGTTTCGGGAATAACAAGTACGCGCTTTTACGACCCGCTTCGAATACCGGAATTTTCTACCCAAGAGCGACCGTTGACGACACTGTTTCATTTATGAGTACTTTTGCCAAAGAGCCAAGCGCGAATAATAGTGCCGAAATGGTCGAGATTTCGCCGAACTCTGCGACTATCGTCAATTTTTCTTTCGTATTTCGTATATCTTACTTTGGCGTACTTCGGCGCTTCTCTATGACTCCCGTTATACAATTTCATGTTGCTTTTACATTTTTTTTTTTTTTTTACGTGTACAAATCTGCACATCTGATTTATACATTTTATGTCGTAGCTTATCTTAACAAGCATGTAGCGTACTTATAATTTTTTTTTTTTAACAAGTCGAAAAGTAACGTTAACACTATTTTTTATTACTATCACGTAAAGTCATGCAGATTAAAAAGGAGTATAAAACAGGAAAAAGTAATCTTTCTGATGCTTTATAAAATATCTCCGTTGGTTCATCTTATCTATACGGATCTGTAGAGTTACAGTTACAACGCGTATCGTAATTGTTCATGCGGCATTCTCCTCGCATATCATTTCCAATTTGCGTGATCTGCATCATCGACATCGAACATCCCCGCACAGATTTTCTCGGCCGTTTTATAAATCGCGAAACATACACACGCGGCATTCCGCGCGCAACGCCGGGCATTCTTCATTCGACGAAGCGCAGGAGGTTAAATGCGCGCGGCGAAGACATTCGAGACTTTATGCAGCCGCATTACATCCTGTTATGCGTGCGTGCGTGCGTGCGTCGAAGAGGTACCGGCAAATGCAATTGTACCGTTTTTTATGGTCCCGGGCTGCATTCCAGATGCGCGCGAACGGTTCTCGAAAGCAGACACGGGATTTCTGTTTTCTGTTTCGCGAACGATCGTGTGAGAACGAATGAACGAATAGATATAGGGATGCCCGCTTAAAATACTCGCATTTAAATTGAACGATTGCGTCCAAGGCGACCGATCTCCAGCTCGCGAAACGAGATTTCGAGACGGCTGATAAGACCGCGGCGCGCGGCGTGTCGACGAGGAGGTAGGAAACAGTTGCGACGTCCGTCGCGAGCGTGTCGCGAACGACGCCCTCGAAAGTAGATGAATACTTAACGCTGCAAGTATAATCCCTAAGTCGACAAACTATCGCGAAGTTTACTTGTCGCCACGAATTCCCGTCACGTGCCGCAGAAGTCGTGCTGTCGACTGAACAAAAACGTTTACGGAAGAACGAATGTTTCAATACTTTAGACCGACCCGATGTTTAAATAACGTTTAAGTAATCTGGAAAAATAAATCTTTCATAGATACGAAATAATGCAGTTTATTTTACGGTATCATGAATGAGATAATGCATGTATACGTAAAGGAAATATATGGAGACAGCTCACGCGATTCGGATACAAGTGTCACATTATCTTTTACTTTTACGTTTTGCACGTCATTTATGTGTTTCGGAAAACGGATAGGAAACATCTGAGCCGCTGTTCCTGCAATAGTTTTTCGATTTTGTTCGCATATGGTGACAGATACTTTATGAAGGATCAGGATAAACGGGTTCAAGATGCAACGCCATCATGAAATCGATGTATACTATCGGAATAAACATCGAGCGACGTGCACAAAATTTGTTACATTATTACACTGAGAGAAATTAATTGGTAAGATCAATCAAAGTTTGGTTGAATAGTGATCAAATGAATTTTGTAGTTACTGATATCAAAAACTTAGTTACATTTAACAAAACTTTGTAATTTGTTGTATGAAAATAATTACTTGGTTAAGGCTATAAATTGTTTGGTCAATTATAACTATAAAATTCATTTGATCACTATTCAACCAAACTTTGGTTGATTTTACCAAACATTTCTCTCATATACAATTATGAACGAAATAGAAGATAAAAATTTATTAAAATTATATTAATTGCTACTTAATTCTACTGTTCCATTTGAGTCTATTTGATATCCAAAATGTATTTTATTTTCATTTAAAAACTTTTTCCTCCGGTATTTGCAATGACTTCATCTGTTAATGTAAAATCTCTTTTGTGAAAAACTTTTACTTTTTAGTACTTTTTTTATCATATTGATCCAAACGGTATGATCGTATAATAAATTTAAATAGAGCAGCAAGATTAAATCTTTGATATAAAATAAACGCACGGATTTGCATATTTATATTATTTAGGACAAAAGTGAGAATGTAAAGAACAACTTTTTGTAGTCGAAGGAAATTTGATATAGATATCTCGTTTTGTTCGACGACACTTGTAGTTCATGAGAATCATGAGATATCCATCAGGCAAATGACTGCAACGTTCCACAGAGATTAATATGTTCGACTATGCCTGCGCTCGCGGCAGGTTAATACCCGTAATAATCAGCATACTCGCCGATCCTTCAACTTGTTGAAATCGGCGGAGACCAGAGCCATCGTTCAGAGCCGCGAGAACAATTCAAAATACTCCGGCGTGATCGCAGCGGCGATACTTTTTATCGGCGAGCCCATCTGCGGTTTATGGCAACGGGAAAGGACACGTCGCGTCAGTGCTCAGTGCCAAGATGGTAACGATCGACACCGGCGATACTCTCGATCCCGGGCACTGCCCGGAAAGAAGAGTGCCGACGAACGCCTCGCGCTAATAACACCAGAAGGCCGGCAATATTCTCGCCCCCGTAATAATTGGTTGCCGCGCGCGCGATGGAACAGCGATGAAGATCTCCCGCGCGTTTCTTCCTCTCCCTGGTGTTAAGGCGAATTTACACGGCTCGCTTTCGATGATCGGTTTCGAATAAATCATCTTGGGCAAGGGATAAATCGCGCAGGCAATATTTTCAACGAAGTAATTAATCGCCACGAATGAGCGAAGAAATGCTTCTCTGTTTTCGCGCTTTTTACATTGACTGATCATGCGAAATGCGATCAGGTGAAGCCGCGTGAATTCACCTTTAATAGCAGGACTGAGGGAGATCGGAGCCGCACAGGACGCGCGATTTGCGTTGCGACGGTGCTGCAGCGGTCGTGCATAAATTAATTGATGCAGTCTGAACGCCATTTACGACGCGTGGTGGCGTATGGAGTCCATCATTTGCGTTGCCGATGGGCACAAACGCAATGTAAATCTCGATCACAATGTAAATCTCGATTGAATTAAAATTCAAGATCCCTACTACGCATTTATATCAAACAGATTATCTTGATTTCATTTAAATTCAATGTATAAATTAATTTTAGTAATAGAAATAGTTATCGGATTTAATTTCAATTATTTCACCCTGAATTTTTTACTTTATATGAATATTACGTGTCGTGAAAAAAACATTTTCCTCAATTTTATTGCTTGCTAAATCTCTAGATTATATCACTTACTGAACGTTTATATAAAAATTATTTTAAAGTCTATAAACCATTTTTCAAAGTTATTTTTTAATTTAATATCCTTTTTTGTTAAAAATTCAATGAATTTTAATTTCTTTTAATCCTTTCTGCAGAAGAGTAGGATTTTGTGCAACGATATTTTATTATAAATAAAACAACGCTGTTGCATTATAAATAAAAGAAATTGTTTTTGGAATTAGTAAAAATCGTTCAGTCGCACATTAAGTAGCGAGCTTGCAAGACGTATTTATCGTAAAATGCGTGTTTCCATGAATGACACTTGAGCACACGTGAAGCACTGTCTCTGACCAGAGCTCGTGCGTGTACACGTGTAACGATACCGGCTGGTTTATAAGTCCCTTAAGAGAAACGTGTCCGAATACGTGCGCGAGATCTCCCCGCTAGACAACCGGCGCTCCATTTAAAAGGACGATTTAAATTCACACGACGTCTCGGTTACCTGGCGTTCTCTCGGCCCGCTCGCATGCGTTTCCGTGCATTAATAAGAGTCTTGTAAATTAGTCCGTAAATGTTTCATGACCGACATCTTAGCCAACATCAATAGTCGCAGGTAACTACACGGGAAATCCCTTAACGGTGTTGATTTATCATTTACGTAGTCTGAATTAATTTTTACTTGAACTCCACGATTATAAATTGAAAATCAATTCTTTGAATTTACGTTCCTCTGCTTTTAATCAGTTATTAGAACTTTTTTTGTATTTTGTTTAGTCGTTATGTTTGGATCGTTTACATTTAATCGTTACATTAAAAAAAATATTGATAATAAAATCCTGAAAGTTTGTTACGCTGCTATTACATGGGTTAGTAAGTAGGAATGTCCTCGTGACACAGCACGCGAGCTGATTATCTTCTTATTATACTTATGGAAAAATGCAGGCATAAATGTTCACTGATAACACTGACGCAATATAGATAACGCGACATAACTTGAAAAACATCGAACCTCGCTGTTGACACTGTTGTTTAATATTCAACAGGCTTCCACTTTAAAGCGAGCAAAAGTTCGAGATGCAATGAATGATAACGCGCTGCCCCAGCGTGTCGCGTATATCTATATGGAGCCGTTCCGTCATATACCTCATGTAGGATCTCTTTTACTTGGGAGAAAATATCGAAGAGCGTCCTGCTCGGTATCGATATGCCGAGAAAAGTGGCTTTGGCTGTATATACCAGAATGATAAAAGTTTACCATTTATTCGCTCTCGATAAGGAGGAAAAGTCGAGGGAGTATCTAATTGAAAAAAAGACTGAATTTTTTTTAAGCTTACATAAGAATAGAATATGATACAACAGATTAAATAAATACTTGTGTTATATATTTACAAATATAACTTTTAATTAGAATCTTTTTTCTAATATAAATTATCGCAATAAAAATTGAGAAAGTAAAGTGAAAATTCATGTAGGAATATTCAGTGAGCAGTAGTCACGCTACACCATCAACGCAAATGTTTCCCGGTCGTCTAACTTCAGGCGTCGTGACAGATTTTCACAGAATGTTTCACATTTATTGCAAATAATTCTAAAATTTAAATTACATGGAAGCGAGCTCATTGTTTGATTGAAATTTGCATTATAAATATTAACATAACTAGAGACCCTCTAATAAGAGTCGCGACACGAGTCGACTTTTGTAAGCAGGGTAGTAGTTTTAACAAAATCCATGACAGAGAGGGAAATATATCTCTCTGTCTAATATATACATCTCTAACCTAAACCTAATCTAGGTTGACGGAGTCGTAACACGCGTATACACACGTTATGCTGAAAAATTATTAATAATGGTTGGCTGCGCATCACCATTTTATAACAATTCGACAGCCAAGAGCTATATCATGAATGCATTTCCTCGAAATACAGAGCGACGTGCTCTGTGGGTTAAAAATATAGGCGAAAGATGTTGGGGAAATGAAGTGAAAAATTGGACGCCTACAGCGTCCAATTCTTTTCTCTGCGAGGTAAACATTATTTCGTAATATAAAAAATCTATTTGTTAATCTTTACAATATTTAGTTTTAATTATGTTGTTAAAATTGAGAAAAAACACGTATATAGATATTCAAATATAGGCGGAAAATGTTAAAACATGTCGGACCAATCAAAAGTGGCCCCCTCGTGTCGCGACTCTTATTAGAGGGTCTCTAAACATAACGATAATGATAATTGAAAAATCTAAATACTGATGACAAACTAGTAAGGTTCTTTGTCGTTTTTAAATCGTAACTTACTTCATAACAAGAAAGTGATATTTGTGATTCATGAAAATTATTGAAACGCACTGCCTCATATTTTTTATATAATAGCGCCTAACTTTAACTATTAATTTCCGTCTTTGTCTACAATCGTGCTACTGGAAAGAGATAAGGAATCACTCGAATCGAGATTAAAGTAAAACCGCGATAAGACAGAAACCGGTCCTTAGTGTAACAGATCTCAAAACCGAGATTCCAGATTATCACACCATTCTCCATGCGTTCGTTTTCGCGCCCGTCGCGTCGCTCCATTACGAGAAACGATCGGCAAGAAGGAGCTTCTGCACTTACGTCGATTCCCCGATACACGGTATCGACTATGGGGCGACACGTAAAAGAACAAGAGAGCCGTCCTCCGCTCTCGTCCGGGTAGCCCGGGAAGCTGCTTAGCACACAAAGAAAGTTCGAAAAGTCCCTTCTTGCAAGTTTTTTTGTCCTTGTCCTCCAGCTCCTGCACCTCGTCGAGGCCTCCTCTCTTTCGTCCCTCTTTCCACGTCCTTTTCTCTCGCTCCTGTCCCCCTCCTCCTTCGTCTCTTGAGCGTCCCTTTCTCGCAGCCCTCTCGCATGCTAATGCACGCACGAAGCGCAACTGTTCTCGCGGGCTCTCCGGCTCTCAACCCGCGTGCCTCTCGATTCCCTTCATCCTCCTCCTCCTCCTCCTTCTCTTCCTCCTTCCCCTAGCTTCTTCGTTTATTTGGCCAAATTTGATTCACCAACGAGATCCGATCTGACATCCCGATCGCTTCTTATTCCTCTCGCCTCTCCTCCCTTTCTCGTACCTCGCCCTCCTGTCACCGCGATTCCCTCTGCTCTGTATCTCGCTTCCTCCTTGTCTTCCACGGTCTCCTCTAAGCAGCGTGTCGCTTTTATCCCGCGTCTCGCTTCCACCGGATCGCCATCGTCGTTGGGTTTTTCTTTCGACACCCCGTTCTGCCTCGCTGCTCGTTGGCTAGCGAATCGGTCCGTCGAATTAAGGATTCACTTTTTAGTGGTCGGCGAACTACCAAAAATTTTTTTTCTACCTTCTCTTGCCACTGTGCACCGCCTCATAATGAGGCTGAATTTTCGGCATCGATCGACAATTCGTGACGAAGCTGGAAAGTAGGATACCTTACTTTTGATTTCGTAGCACTGTGCTACAATGTTAAAGTTTATTAAGTGTCCATTGATGAAGAACACAGATAAATAGATAGGTAGGTAGATAAATAAATCTAACAGCTGTATTCATATCTAACGATTGTATCATCTATTGAAGTATTAAAGAAATAAGTCGGTCATGTAATTTGCATGTAAATCATAAAGTAATTGCGTAAAAATTGTTTAATGATACTTTCGCTTATTAGCACTTTGAATTCGTTAACTTTGAATGTGCGAATGTCGGTAGAAACCAGCCGAAATCGAAGTGCACACGTGGTGGTCAAGGTAAGGTCGAGGAATGCGCGCGAACGCGCGTTCTTCAGGCCCATTGTCCGCTCCGTTTAAATTTGAATCGCGGCGAATCTGATCGTTTATTGTTTAAATTTGTAGACCCGCTCTTAATTTGAATTTAAGATTATTCGCTGGCGCGTTGCGAGACGATTTGACTTGGTGATGGTCGCCAGCTCGCCTTCCTACGTTAGACCCCTGCTCTTCTTCCCTCCTTTATCCAGGTCGCTCTCCGTTTGTCTTTCTTTCTCTCCCTTTTCATCGTCGACTTCGCTTTATGCACTCGCATTATATCGAGTGTAAGTCGATTCGTGTATGTCTTTGCTTTGTCAGTGCATTTATCTGAACTACAATGAATTACTTTTGTTCGTGAGGTTTATTATTACTTGATACATATCTCTTCTTGACACGTGTTTCCCAGCACAAACATTAATATTACATGTATTATAAAAATACATATAACGTTATATATTATGACATAATATATTTATTACACAATATATTTATTATATGATAGAAAAATATAATTTTTAATTTTAAGACATATACATTTCCTTTTGTTGTCAAAAAATTATATATATATATATACATATTTATTTAGCATTGTACATTTATAAAATAAAAAACACTTTCTCGCAAGTGTTTCTTGATTCATACGTCAGTATATAAGGAAACGGTAAAATAACTAGTAGACCATCTAATAGGAGATGATGATAATTATATATCATGATTAATGATGATTGTAACCATGTTTATCACCAAAAAAAGATAACTCTAACTGTAACTACGTTACAAGTAACGAGTTACTTCCCATCCCTGACAAACAGTCATGTGATAATTCAACATTTTTGAACAGAATAATTAATTACTGAATATACTTGTATATTACGGTAGCATTCTTCGAAATATTATTTTTTAATGTAAATCTACATATAATCTTTGCTGTTATATTATGAATTAATTAAATAGATTTACATTTAATTATAGTGTAGATAATATTTCTTCATGGCATTTCTTTCTCTTTTTACGCTGCGATAATGATCCCTATAAAATATGGGTAGATTATGAAGATACGAAATCATAATGTGAGGTTCATAAAATAATCATCTCTTATCCAACAAAAGAATATCTTTTCGTAAAAGAGTGTCTCAAATATGCAAAGCCAAGAAAGGCTTTTGCAAGAAAATAGAATCATGTATAAAGTCGCCCGAGAGAAGTTCTACGAAGTTAGGGTTGCGCAATCCGCGACCGCCGCCGTGAATCTTCGCGTGACACACAACATTGGACGCCCATCGCGCTCGAAATCTCTTCGGGGACTGTACTTATCTACATGGCATACCAAATGGGGATTCACCGTGGCGAGTCTCTCTCGGTGACTGACGTTAGTCAATCAAACCGAAGAAAAAATGCTCAGCTCGGCGAATGCTCCCCGGCAGATTCCTGCCAGCGCCGCATCGGTCGTGCCACTCTCGTAACGAGCGATGTCTGGACTTTGTTTTACGAGCTCGACGACAAAGGTGGCATCCTCGCTACCAACGTTTCATATTAAATCACTATTTAATTTAACTTTACTTAATTTTAAATTATTGTCTAATTATAAAGCGAAAATTTACGTTTACGATAACGTGTGGGACATTTTTAATACAACAAAGGAAGTGAACAATGTTATTCGGAATGCAATTTCACATTGAAGGTACTCTATATATAAGCAGTTGTATAAAACTGTTTAATTCTTTCTTAAAAAGATATTCCTTAACAGAACATAAAAAGTACGACGTTAATACTTCTCGTGAAATGAATCGAGTTACTCTGAGGAATAAATAGATTTATTTCACGAATAGATGGAAAAAGGAAAATTAAGATTAGAGGCAGCTAATTAGACTTTTTTTTTATTATGTATAGTATAATGTGGATTGATGAAACATAAAAGAACGATTGATTGAATACAAGTAGCACGGATAGCAGGTGACTCGAATCCCCTCTTCTTTCCTGCTGAATAAATTAAAATTGAAGTTCGCACAGCTGTTCCTTCTGCCCATGAGCAGATTAATTAGGATCACGTAAATAGGATCAGCTGATACCGGGAGTATCATCTTAGTATGATACTTAATTCGACAAATCGGTTATATAAAATTTTTAGAAAGTAATAATTGAGAAAGCCATTTATTTATTTATACATTTATATATTTATTGATTAAACAACTAAAATAAGAAGAGCTTATTGATAATCTGAACTATATAATAAGATTTTAAGGTCTATTTGTTTAATTTGGAACTTTAAATAGCTTAAGTTTTAAAGTTTAATAATTTATATCTATGGAGCTATGGCTTATCTAAATAAAGATCAATGATTTTTTTTACAAAAGTTAATTATTTTTGTAAAAAAATCATTGATCTTTATTTAAATTAAACTGACATCGGCAAGAATTCCAAATTAATTATACAATTAATTATACAAAGATACTATTGCTAATGTGAGCAACGTTTTTATTATACTATTTGCACCGGGAAAAGGCAATCAAGGATCGGTATCGTTAGTTCTCATTTTCGCTTCGCCCTCCCTGTTTCTCTCGCTCTCGGGCAAGCGTACGGAATTAAGCGAATTTATATTCCGAATTATTCATAATTGGGGCCACCACTTTGTGCGAGTTTCGCGGGTGCAGGCTGACGAGATGGATCAAACGGTTCTTTTGTCGGCTAATTCGATTGCAGCGAAATTTGAATTTGAAATTCGACGAACACTCGCGGTGCCGATTGGACAGAACAATTTTTCGGCGGATCAATCGTCCGACTGGTATTTTCGAAATGCGCGAATTTGGTAGTAAAATTTGCGCTGAAAATATTATCTCCGTTGCTTCGATGTAAAAATAAAATGCCTCGCGTCTCTCGGACTATATCACAATAGTGTTACATAAATTCGAGAATCAAATCAATAGTTACCAGTTTAGCCTCGTTTTAAAAAGCGACTGAAATTGGAAACCTTAAAGTTTCCCGTGCACGGCCGTTGTCAGTGTTGCAAACAATGTTACCATATAAAGTATTGTCAAATTACATAATTAAAATTATAACACACATTATCGAAAAAAAATATGTCAAACAAATATGAAAATAAATTCAGAACACAGATGAACAGTGTTGTTTTAATAAATAACAAGAGTATAAAAATTAATTTTCTCGATGCTCGTTTTTCAAACTGTAGAAAGATGAGAAGAAAAAAAAAATTTTGTAAAGCCACAGTGTCGGTCATGCTCCTCTTCCGTTTCTATTAAGTTTCGCCACTTTTCAACGTCGTCGTTGCTCCACGCTGCTGAAACGGCCTTAGCACGGAGACAGAGCCTAGTTATTCACCTGTATAAATATGCAAAAGTAACTTGCGTCGCGGACGTGAAATACTGCGTAATAAAAAGTGCCGTAAGTATCTCCGGCAAGAGGCATCGTTGTGGGGGGTTGCACGGATCGGCGCGGCACGGGCGGGGAGAGGGTGTGAGACGCGGATGGAGGTAGTCGGGCGACGCGAGGGTGCGCTTGCTTTTAAAAATGAACTCGGTAACTTTATAACTTTTTAGAGGATTACGTCATTAGCCGGGCGACGGATGGGGGAGGAGACCTCCAGGGTTTTAATAAATTAAACAAAATTACCTTTCCGTTCCGGCGCTCGGTTAAATTAAGCTGTGGAGAAACAAGCGCGGACTCGACCGCTTTTCCGTTCCGGTAAGCTCGCTCGCTAAGCTCGCGGAAATCTCCGTTTCACGTTGAAATCACGACAATTTTATTGTTACAATCCTGTCGTAATAGCTCATATAAATTAAGATTCAAAATCTGTGACCGAGTTTCGACGATGCATTTTTATAGACGTTTTTCTTAAATTACAATAGGGAATTAATTAATTCGTAAAGGCTAGAAACATAAAGCAAGGTCAAATGTGCATATTCTAATAAATATGACGTGAGATGTAAGTAAATAAGCTGAAACGCCTCTTTGGCATTCTTCCATTCGCCTTGCAGCGGATTGAAATATAAATTTTCAAATCCGGGGCTATAAATCAACGACAAACGAAGCCGTGAAATTGACAGGGCGGTTCTATGAAAATAAAAGTACGACACGTCGTTGTCGGGACGATCCACTCTGTAAACTTCGGTTTGTTCGCGAAAATCCGTTTTCACTGAGCGTCCCTGAGGAGTTGCCTAGCTCCGGGCTTAGATCAGAAATTAATCTCGCCCGGAGTTTCGTGAAACACGTATATTTACAGGAACGGAGACAAGCGAACAGGGAGAATTCGGGGGAAGGGTAGAGATCGAGGGTGTTCGAAATATGAAATATGAAGGCCGCGACGACGGCCGGGGCAAGTTTGTTCGGCTCCTTTCGTTTTGTAGCGGGCGATGGAAAGGGCGAACGTCAACAGGGTCGTTCGTCAACTGCCCTGTAGAATCCTGCCGGCCTGACAAGGGAGAAACGGATTATGCCGGTTATTAGAAAAAAAAAACAAGACAACTGCGGATAAGATGTGACACATTATCAAATGAGTTTGCGTCACTTATAGAAAAAAAAGCATTGCCTTTATTATTATATTTATTTAGTTTTCATTTTTCTATACTATTTTTTTAACATTTTTTTTACAGATGTTATTTTTATTTATATATTTGTGTTTATTATTTAATCATTTTATATAAAATTGTTTTATTATGTAGTCATTTATATACATTTCGGGAATTTTTTTTAACAATTTTTCAACTTATCTAGAATCTTCTATTTTTTAAACTAATAATGTTAGACTCTCGACATTGTCAAATTTTAAATGTATAGGGCTAATGAGAGTAACCGCGCTATACAAAAAAAATCTTCTATTTTTATTTTTGCCCGATATTAAATATAATTATGATTAATGTAGCAATTGCAAATTGATCACACATACATGCATATACAACATAACAGACATTGTTATCTCTGTTCGTAAAGTTGCGAATGAGAGTTCCGAATGAAAAGGCGATGATCGCATTACTAGTCAATCGTCGTGCGTAATGAAATTCATTCAATTTATTACATATCACATCACGCTTGACTTTTTCGAAATTATCTACACCGCGGGGACGCTCGCGCCGCAGAAACGTTTCGCCAATACACGTTCGTCTCGCGGAATTGGATTTAATTAAGGATAAAATTAAAGCCGGGCAGAGTAATTGCGTGATTAGCCGTTGCGCTCGGCAATCCAATCTACGGACTTGCCGAGTGGCCAATCGAGCCCTCTCGAAGGCGCATTCGAGCAATTTGCATCGAATCTACATCCCGATTTGTCCGTGACAAAGGAGACGGCAGAACCGAGACACCGTCAGGGACGATGGTGGCAAATTTTCAACGTCCAACTATTTCTCATGAAATTTAGTTGCATTAAAAGCATTAATGAACTGCACGAGAGACACAAATGCAATACATGAAAAGTAACTGATATTAGAACAATAATTGGCAAAACGATTGAATATAGATAGATATTGCCGACTTTTTTTTTCATCATACACTGAAGAAAAGACTGCACTGAAAAAAAAGACTGGTTATAACTACCAAATGTATAGTGAAATAGTATCAATTAAATATTTGGTCAATGTAACCTAAAATAATTTTACTTTTCGAAATATTTAATAACTTATACCAGATTTGATAATACTTACTAAACATTTAGTAAAATAAAATTATGTTTGGTTATATTGCCAAAATATTTAATAGATACTATTTCACTGTACATTTGTAGTTATAACCAGACTTTTTTTCAGTGTGGTTATAACTACTAAATATATAGTGAAATAGTATCAATTAAATTTCCTGACGAGGAGACGCCTCACTTCAACATCAGCGACTTCATCTCTTAGTGACTTTGTACCCATGCTGAGGATGGCTCGAAGGATAAGCCGAAACGTCTATTAAAGTTAATGTAACATATTACTTTTTGTTGTTTACTCACTGCGCACCGTTAACCGCGCTTGACTCGCATTTGTTGTATCTCTTTCTTGTTTTGACAATTTCACGAGTCTAGATTTCTATATCAATTAAATATTTGGTCAATATAACCAAAAATAATTTTACTTTTCTAAATATTTAGTAACTTGTACCAGATTTGATAGTACTTACTAAACATTTAGAAAAGTAAAATTATTTTTGGTTAGATTGACCAAATATTTAATTGATACTATTTTACTATACATTTGGTAGTTATAACCAGACTTTTTTTCAGTATATCAATATTTATAATCATTCCCTTGGGATATTTTTATATTTCAAATCCGGCTTATCATGAAATTTAACTCGCGAAATAACGGGAGACTAATGTCTTTTGCTATACGGATGCAATTACATGGTAATTGGTCCGCAACAGACGGGGCAGTTGCCTGATAGCAAGCGCGCGCTATCAGGGAATGACAGGGGCAATTTCGCGGCGCGTAATGAAACGCTGCCATTCGGTGATTTCGCTGAATCCCCGAGTAAAAAGTTCCCTCGCGGACGCTTCCCTTAATTGGGTTTTATAATTGTTCCGCGCGTCCCGCCCATGGTACTACACGGAACGTCTCCACCGTCCACTCGTGCTTTCCGCGGAGATGCCGAGCGGACGGAGCCAACCCCCGTCGCGCGATACCTCCAATCGGGCTGTTCTTCGCGTTCGCCGCTCTTCTAATTAACATTCCTCCCCGCTCGCGCGGAGAGAAAGAGACCGCGTCTCCCCGAAAGCGGCGTGATATCATTTGTTGGTGGGCGTCTTAATTAATCCCGTGGTATCCGCCTTTAGTGGCGCGAAAGGGGCAGGGCGTGGCTGTGCTCGCCGGCAGAAACAACTGAGCGAATGTGCAGTGTTGCT
>QKQZ01011741.1:0-11600 GCA_003595255.1 Solenopsis fugax | reverse complement strand
GATATTTCCATTTTTACGAATTACCCCACCTAACGAATAGCCCTGGTCTCCCCTATAGAATAATAAAAGTATCATTAGCTCTATTTTTTATTAGAAAGGACCTTGCACTCTTACTAAAGATTTTATTTCTTTTAAATCATAATAAAATAATAGTATCTATTAATAAACTGTTAATCTCAGTGACTCCGACGACATTTAAATCGCGCAAAGTTGATCGATAAAATTCAATCGCGATTCTAACGCTTTTTTCCTCGGATTGAGGTGGTACGTACACGGCATGGGCACGAAAATCTCGGTCTAAATCTCCGTCCGCTTACACTTACGAGATGCCGTTTTAACTGACCGCATCACGTGACAAGCTATGCTGAATGCGTACCACCACGGCAGAAATTGAAGTGGTGAGGGTCAGTCGCGAGACATCCTCGGTGAGTCGCTGACGCATTAGCGCCTACTGTGGCGGTTGCTTTCTGCAGAATCGGATTACATCCAAGGATTGTAGTCGCGTTTACGGATGCATTTAATCCGGTAAGTCGAATCCCTCAGTTGCTCCCTGTCTATGCCGAATCGGACATCGATTAGAGACCTTTTTTTTATTACAGTCCGCGTCTCTACAATTTCCTGATCGCGAAATGAAGTAAACTTCATTTACTACTTCCTCGTTCTTCTTATCTTCTCTTCGTTAAGGTATTTCCACAAAATTATCGCCGTAACTAACTAGTCGACTTTTAGCTCTAGTCATGTACTTGTTGATCGTAGTTATACTTTACACTCAACTATATCTATTACAACTCCTACGTCACAACTACACAACGATCCCGATTATCAATGATAATGCACCCAACAATTGGCCAGTGATGACGCATTAGATCTTCTTTCAGTAGCATTCAATCTTTCGCAGAAAGCTATTATACCAGTTAAGTTATTACACCAGAAAGCTATTATCCTAGGTATCTTTTAGAACGATTAGAATGATTATTTTTACTAAATTTTTTTTTAATAAACCATAGATTTTTGTAGAGAACCATCGTTGAGCGATAGAAGGATTAATTAACTTTAATGTCATTCTTTCCATCAATTATCCTAAACCAGCCGCACAAGCCGTAAACTTGTCAAGTGTGCATGCTGGCGCAAATTTATTGGAATATGTAGATAACAAAACCGCACTGTTATTTTGACTTGCGCAAGCGACTAGAGCAAATATAGCCGGCCACAAGCATTCAAGTAAGCTTGTCAAGTATGCATGCGCAAGCACGCATGTGAGAGTTTATTGGGGTGTGTAAATAAACTACACAGTTATTTTGACTTACGTGAACGATTGGAATGTAAAAAAATCACATATATTTGCACCAAACTGGCTTGCTCAAGTAAATTGGAGAGCGTGTGTAGCGGCGTGGCAGACTCTCGATTCAGACATTGAAAAATAGCAATAAAAGTGCAATAAAAGTAATTAAGTTGAAACATGTATCAAAGAAATGTTCTTTAATTGCATCTTTTACATCTATATTTGTTCAATTTAATTAATTAATATTAATAATGTTATTACACAGAAAGTCACAAATTTTTACACAATTATTAGCACAGTTATATAACTCTATACTTATTCCTTTTTAAAATCTTTTAAAATCTATTTCTATAAAATAATTGCTTCTTAATCACTTTTTTTATTTTCATTTTTAATTTTTGTTCGCACGCGTGCAAGTCGGAATACCTAGATGTAGTGAAATCGCACAATTATCGCAAATATGGTGCACACGTTAATTTGCATAAGTATATTTGACAAGTTTATTTAAACGTGTGTGATCTGCTTTAAATATCAATAATATTGCAATAATTAAGAATTATTTTCCCAATGTGATATATGTACTTCTGATACTGTACTTGAATATTTGAAGATAATTATTTCATAATTTATTGGATGTAAATTTATATAATCAATTACTTTTTATATTAGTTTATATAAAATACTTGTTCAATATAAAATCACGAAACAATTACAAAATACTCTTAAAAATTGCAAATGTAAGATAAAAATATGTTAATTCTTATTAGCAATTTATAGTAAAATTAATTTTTCGTTTTGTTTTTAATTAATTTTGCTCGAAGAGAAATAGCTTATAAAAACGTCTTAATTTTGACATTTATTTGCTTTCTTCTATGAATAATAGTTGGCTGGTACTTGTGTGATAGTCTTCTAAAACCGGATAAATATGTGAGTTAAATGATTTTTATTTTATGCTACCTTAATTAAATTCAATTACACCCATGACAGCAAAACCGATTCCCATCCTTCAAGACTGTCACCGAGTCAGAGCACATTTGTTCTAAAGTTCTAATGAATAGAACCCCTACTTTAACGTTATAAGCAATGAAATAATCGCTATTAAACTCGATGAAAGAACTGTTACGCAATAGTTGAACCCTTTATCCGATTCAATTGATATCGCGTTGCATTAGCGATCCGTTAAGTCAGCAAATGGCAGTGACAAGTTTTCTAATTGCACAAAAAGACTTTGTCATCATTTAACGATTACATTGCATTTACGTCATGCATTTCACGCATTTCTTATTTCAAAGAAAGTGTTTTACAAGCTATATACTTTGTTCTAAAATAATTTTGAAAACAGTATTTTTATCTAAAATAATATAAATGATAACAAAGGCATCCTATTTCAATGTCATATTTATAAGATATTCTGACGTATAATCTTGTCTAACATTTCAATTTTCTTGCTACATTTAATTTTATTCTCTAGTTCAAAGGAAAATATTTCTTAAAATGTTAAAGTTCGGAAATTGAACAACGTAACACATCAGAGAATATTTGTTTCAATTAGCTGGTCCACTTGCATCTTAATAATTAATCTTGTACACCTAGTATATTTATCGACTTTTTTATTCAAGTTACGTTGGATAAATTTAACGGTGCGCGTCAGCAATACAAAATTCAACAAATTGAACGAGATTAAACGGATGGAAGAGTACTGTCTGCGGGCTCTCAATGCAACTTAACCATGTTATAATCATACGCATTATTTAAAACTGAATCATTATCAACATTACAAACACTGTATATGATTTTTGCTCAAACTTATTAAGCATAAAAGCATATTCAGAGTTCTTAAGTCTATCTTTGTGCTTCTCTCCAGTTTATTTTTCGTATATTTTCATTGAAAGTAAGAAACTTTTTATCAGAGATCATTTAGAACAAATGACTGTAGTTAATATTGCATTATTGTGTGTTAATTATACGATTTATTATTGCATAATTATTTTTGCATAATTATTATATTAATTATTGCATAATATATTTTTGATCTGGACAATCCATTTATTTCACCTAATGTGACTAATCAATTTTATCAATGATTCGAGAGTACTTCCGCAGCAGCGGAATATCCATCTATAATAACATAAATATGCAAAACGAATTTCTTTTCCTAGTTATACCGTTGTAAGATTCGTATAAGTCCTCTGCGTCCTCATTTCTCATGCTTCCGAAATAGCATGACACTTGTTAAGATAGTTTTGGCAGAGGGGACTCTCTTCCGACAGCCTAAAATTAGTAGATCGACAAGGTATATTCCAGTCATATTGTCCGAAGCGTGAAACTACATAGCTCCCCCTTGCACGCTGAGGAAGTAAGAATTAGGAGGCCTGATTGTAATACTTAAACTGCTAATCCGCGTATATTCAATGTACGTTTAGACGAATATTTTTCCGTGTTAATAAATCGAATAACTTATATCATGTATTACTTTATATGCGTTTTTGGTTTTTTTTACTTCACTTTTATTTTTTTATTATTATTAATAGATTTATTATTGTGCTATTATATTATTTTTTTAATTACATTAATTACATCGAAGATCTAAGTTTACAAGCAATATCATAGCTGATGCTTCATCTCTTAAGAGGCGTCTCTTTACTACATTTTTCATATTCCCTGCACTTTAATAATGTTATTGTTATTTTTAAAAGATCGAGCATATACACTATAATTATGTGCAGATATATTTTAAAAATTTTCCATGAAACAGTTACTAAAACTAATATAATTAAGTTGTATTGTCTTTAATAATAATTATTATTATGTGCTTTTAATATATCTAAGGCATTTTTTTATTTTCATTGTAGGCATAAAATACTGCAAACGGAGGAAATTACAATCTATGTCAGCGATTGCTGAAAGTTGATTGGGACTGTAATAGGTGAGTCAGTCTTGCGATTTTCGAAACGGCAGATAATCAAGTTGAGATATAGATTTGGTCGAAATCTCGGCGGATAATAATAAATATTTAATTACATAATGTAAACCGGACATGAGTCCATCAGATAATTGATGTCAATCAAATCTAAAAAGATTAATTTCATCCATCATTTTAAACATATTAACAATGCAATGTTATTAATTAAGTATATCGGTATCGCTAGTATTTGAATTTGGTCCAAACAATAACACGTGTATTTGAATAATATTGCAATTACAAGATTTAACAGTGGAATTCGCAGATAGAATACATTGCCCTGGATACAATCTCCGCGAAATTAGATAATGATTTCCTTCTTCCCGGATATTTCTGTCACGACCATGACCTTATAACAGAAAACGTTTTCCTCTGTATAAAATTAGATGGCATGTTATTATGTTATTAAATAATTTGCACGTCGAGACTTCATAATACATACATTGCTCTCCTCATAATATAACACATTGCTCTCGTATAATCCGATGAATTAATTGATTTTACATATTAAGCAAATTACAATTACAATTACTTCATAACAGTTTCCGTAATAATTCGAGATGCATTTATCTATTTTTAAACGCGAAGAGGTGCACCACCGTGCGCCGCTAAACGCGAATTTACATTTTACGAGAATAGACTTTGTCCCCGCGCGTATTCGAGATCAATCGTCCAGTTCAACGATGCAAAACGGTCAAAGGCGTAAATAGCGAAGTGCGAGGATACCCGAGTGCAACCTTCAGTAAGTTAACTAGAAGCTGCATTTGACCTCAATGCAATAATTAAGAGCAATCAATTCGTAAGGAATGTTCTAAACCCGCGTGCGCCTATAACGGATTCACAATGGTAAATTGACATTTTTCCTTTATTGCATTGCTCCACATTTGTGCCAGTTGATTAGAGGTTTAATGTTCCGGACTGCTCCGTAATATAGGTCAATTTTCACACTAAACTTGAGTGACTTCTGTTTTAATTCATTATGAGTCAGATAAACTAAGCCGATATCAATAGCAATTTTTATATTATGTAACTTATGTGATAATAATTATTTTATATTAATTTTAATTAGAACAAAGTAATATCTATTAAAGCAGAATATGATCAATAAGTGCTTTATTAATTTCCCTTAAAAAAAAAAGAATTGAATAAATTAATAAACACTCCGCATCATGTAAAATAATTGCAATACGTAATTTGCTTAATATTGGAAATTAGAATACATTACTTTTACTTGTTATCATTAGAATAGTAATGGCAAAGTTAATGATTATTTATTTGTGCAATTTTGCAAAATTTTATATATAGCACAAATATATAAATATGTATAGAGTAATGAAAATAAATTGCATAAAAATGTTTTAGCGACACAAACGAGTAAGAAGAAATTTGTATAACCATGGAAAACTCAGAGAAAGAATGTTTACGTATGCAACCGATTGGCTTCCGAAGTCTTCATAAGTACGATTGAATAATACTTAATAAATCGATACTTTTGAAATTATTTCTGCATGAATATAAATATAATGACATATATTAGATATATAGTGAGATAAGCATGTTAATTTATGAAAAAAGTAGTTCAACTTTTTACCAATCATTTTTGTCATACCGATGTCATCTGAAAACTTATACGCAGGGAAGGCATTATGGACGGTGTAAATTCTGATGGTATGAATACTGATGGGGTAAAGAATACTGAAAATATGTTGTCTCCAACTGAAGATATGGAGGATAATTATGATCCACATAAGCATCGGAACAGACCAAATCCAACTTCGTAAGTATAAAATAACGATTAAGGATATATGACATTCATATTTACAAATGTGTTAATATTTCGAAAGATGAGACTGAAATATGAATGCGCGTACGAATTAACTAAATACGTGAAACACAATACTCGCTATTAAATTGTTACTCGTTCAAATTGTTAATTCATTATTGATTGCTAAGATGATCAATTCCGCGTATCCTTTGAAATTTTGCTGAGGAAAAGGTCAACTTCGAATGTAAATATTATAAGAGGATGTAAGATCTGACGTACATGCGCCATTTCTTTAGAACATTTTCCATAACGGTTCTGTTAATCTAAAAATAAATTGTTAAGATATTAATTCGTTATTAATTATTAAGACAATTAATTCCAAACATTCTTTGAAACTTGATTAAAAGGTCAGCTCAGTTTATTAAGAAATAACGGCAAAAGATCAGCTTCAAATGTACATATTTATAAGAGGGTAAATAATTGAATGTACACGCGCCCATTTTTTTCTCGAAAATTTTCTATACATAACAATAGAATTAGTCTGAAATGTCTTAAACAATTTGAAGAGATAAATGGGTAATTGAGAGTCGGCATTGTAATAAACATTTCAAGTTTGTGTCATCATCAGTATCCTGTAATAATTAATCATCGGTTTAAGAATTATCGGATTAATTCTTAAACATATCCCTTAGAAGCCAGTCTCGACACAATCTTTATAAAAAGGATGTTTACACAGTTCCAAGGCTGAGTTGAAATAGGAGGCTGTGTGTATCCAAGAGGGCGTCAAAGTTATGTATATTTTATAACGCCATAAGAAAAGTCATGGTCCAATATTAAATTATAGCATCGTGAATTAAAGTGAGAGATTGAAAGAATAATTAAATAAATAGCAATAAATAAATAGTTAATAACAAATATTCAGTGTAACTACAGTCAAATACGTAAAATTAAAAATGTAAAGCCACAAATAAATATTTATTGTAGTGTAAAATATCATTTTTAATTTTACGTATTTCATAGAACGTATTACGTATTTCTAGCTTTAATTTATAATTGCGTTTCAAGTGCGACAAACCATATTGGTACGTTTCTACAAAACTGAAAAACATTCAATAATTGATATTAAAATATTATTACATCAAGATCTACATCGAATATAGAGATTGAATATTTATTTGTGGTTTTATATTTTTTTATTTTATATTTAACTGTGGGGTTTTGCAAAATATTATATTAACTATTTATTTATTATGGTTTATTATCATTGACTTCTATGAAACACGTTTAAGAATTAATTCAATAATTCTTAAACAAATGATTATTAGGCTAGCGAGACAAAACGTTTATGAATTAAAGAATCATATTCCACAAATTAATTTGAATTAGGCACTTATTATAGTGCCGATTCCAAAGTCATCTCTTCAAATTGTTTGAATTTTCGTATTTTTTCTTCCTTTATTATTATTATTTGATTATTGAAATATCTCTTTTTTTTCAGAAATTTTGAAACGCTGGTTCACTTGCTAAAAGGCAGTCTAGGCACGGGAATTTTAGCGATGCCGAATGCATTTTACAATAGTGGCCTATTGGTCGGCGTCATAGCTACAATCATCATAGGCATATTGTGCACGTACTGCTTGCACATACTCGTAAAGGCGCAGTACAAATTGTGTAAACGGTTAAGAGTTCCTATACTGAGCTATCCGGACAGCATGAAATATGCTCTGGAGAAAGGCCCACGAGGCGTGAAATGGTTTTCGCCCTATGCACCGTAAGTACCTTTTATTATTTGTCTAGTTGACAATTCTAGTTGCTCATTAATAGTTAGAACGGTCGCATATCTATCGCATTCGACGATTTTAGCAATCTTTTCATAAAAAAGTTAAATTTTCATAAAAAATAGTAAAATTTTTATTTATATATTTTATACACATATACATATAAAATATATCAAACTCTTTTTTTATTACAATGTGTGCTGAACAAATTAATGAAATAAATATATATTTTATTCAAAAGAAAATACACACAATTGTAAAACAGTTTATGTTAATAAAATAAAATAAAATATTTAACACAAGAAATAAAAGGAAATGCCATTTGTCAATCGAAGCGGATCTTAATGCTTAATAATATTTTCATATCAATTATTAAACATATTTTTCAGTTCTATAAACTACGTACTGATATGGTTTGTTGGATTTGAAATCATATCTCAAATTAATTTGATCGTCAAATTTTAATAACGATGCTATAAACATTTAAAAAAAACGTAAAGAATTTATTTCGAAAAATATCACCCCAACCAGTTTTAGAGGTATTATTTCTAGCTTTAATTTATAATTGCGTTTCAAGTGCGACAAACTATATTAGTACGTTTCTATAAAAACTGAAAAACATTCAATAATTGATATTAAAATATTATTACATCAAGATCTACTTCATCAAGAAATGGCGTTTTCTCTTATTTCTTGTCTTATTTACATCTCGGTTTAATATTCAATTTATTATTATTATAAAATATTTAATTACTATTATGCAACTCTAGAATTTCTTAAAGAAATCTATTGTAAATAACTAGAAGTTATTTAAACTAAACGATTCAATTTGTCTATGGCTTATTTTCGATTTATTATTAATTATAAAATAACAGAGTTTAATATGAGCAAGTATTAGTACAAACAATAAAATAAATAAATATTTGTTATATATGTATTTTATTAAAAATAATGAATATACATGTTTCTGCCGCTGCGTTCACATAGAAAAAAAACTAAAAAAAAAAAAGATATTGATTGCTACACAAATGAAAGTATAATTATTTCACCCAGTTTTGTGGGTTACATGCGCGAGTCCGCAGTTTTGAATTTTAAAAATGCTATTATTTCCAGAGGACTCGTAGACGGGTTTATGATAATCTATCAATTGGGAATTTGCTGCGTTTATATTGTGTTTGTAGCATCAAATATCAAACAGGTAAATCCACATGATGGCAGTAAGAAAAGAAAATCAATATCGAGTACTTAATCGATTGTTCCTAAACACACATGCTATCGTGAAAGCACTTCGCTGATCGACAACGGACAATTTAACACGAGCTTTTACCATCAGACCTCACGTCTGGTGGACGTGAACAGCGTATTCATTGTAATTTTGTTAACGAACGCAGGTGACAGACCAGTACTGGGAACCTTTGAGTATTTCGACCCATATGCTCATTTTGTTGCTACCGCTGATTTTGATAAACTACATTAGAAATCTGAAGTTACTGGCGCCGTTTTCCACGGTAGCAAACCTTATTACGTTCGTCGGACTCGCCATGACTCTAGTGTATATGTTTGACGATCTACCGCCCATCAGCGAGAGGGAGCTGTTTGGCTCATTAAGAAATTTTTCCCTCTATTTTGGAACGACGTTGTTCGCATTAGAAGCCGTCGGTGTGGTAAGTCTAGAAAAGATATATTTCTCTTGAGAGTTGCAATCACAGTTTAGCAATCTCCCTCAACGCGTCCCTCGAAAAACAAATATCTTTGTACACTTCATCTATATACGATAAAAATTGACATATGGGGAACAATATACAAAGGCCCCCAGTAAGTGTAATCATTGTTATATGTAATCAATCGAATATTTACCAAAATATTCTTCAAGCTTGATTTTTGTTAAATCTGTTTATCCCCGTATATAATTAATGTATCTAAAGGAAAATATTAATCGTACAATTAAAAAATAAAATATGTTTTGGGAGTATCTTTGAGAAATTATTAAATTAATTGTCATTAATTAAATTTTCAAGAGTCGTTAAATAATATTATGCAACTAAAGTAAAAATGCTGCTTATTTATTATCATTATTAAACCGCAATGATATTTAAAAGAGAAAACGTTGTTGTTACTGTTATGCAGATTATAGCTCTGGAGAACAATATGACAACACCGAAAAGTTTCGGGGGCTACTGTGGTGTACTGAACATAGGAATGACTGCGATTGTTATTTTATACATAGCCATGGGTTTCTTCGGTTACATAAAGTACGGATCCGAGGCAGCGGCAAGTGTTACTTTTAATTTGCCGAAAGAAGAAGTGTGAGTAGAAAAAAAACAATTTCACTAAGAAAAATCAAAAAGTTATAACTTTGTTATAAAAAGAAATTATAATTATAATTAAAATTTCATTTAAAAGTTTTGTACAATTACTATCACACAATAAAAACATCTTGATTCTATCTATTAAAATACAAAGTTTTACTGCGAAAGAATATATGAATGATGCAAAATGCGAAGAAAATAATTTCTTGCATCTATTGTAAATATACAATCTAGATCTAATCTAGAATAATCGAATTTTTTTTCTATTATTATGAACAAATTCTATTTTTTAATATCTTTTTTAATCCTTTTGCAGTATGGCCCAAAGCATTAAGATAATGTTTGCTATCGCCATATTCATAACGTACGCCCTGCAAGCCTACGTGCCCGTTGAAATTTTGTGGACCACCTATTTGGATCATCGAATACGAAACCGCAAACTTTTGTGGGAATACGTTTGTCGGACCGTGGTCACTCTAGTCACGTGTAAGTGGCGTTATTATCAAATTTTAACTAATCGATGAATTAATAAAATTATTAAATTGTTAGTAATTAAATTAAAAATAAAGAGCCCCGTTAAATAATACCTATTAATTAATATGAAAAATGTCGATGGCGAAGAGTATTTAAATGCTCAAGTACTTAAGCCGGTAAAGAAATTGATCGAACGCCAAAATTGCGTTAAATTAAAGTCACAGCCGTTCGCGAAAGGTCCTCGAATAACTATTAAAATTTTTATCATTTTCAGTCGTTCTGGCGATTGCTATTCCGAGACTTGGCCTATTTATCTCGCTATTCGGCGCTCTCTGCCTATCCGCCCTTGGTATCGCTTTTCCGGCGATTATCGAGATATGCGTGGCGTGGCCGGAGAGCGATTTCGGCCCTTTCAAAGTCCACCTAATCAAGAACATCCTCCTCATCATATTCGGGCTGCTGGGTCTCGTGGTGGGGACCTACGTCAGCACCGTGGACATAGTGAACTCTTTCAAGTGAACGCGCGCGCGAATATTTTCCGAAGCAGAGAGACGTACGGGACGCAACTTGAGAAAGAGCTTCGACGATGGTGCATGACCTTAAAGTGTCAACGTAGTACGTCGACAAGCAAACTAGCTCTCAAGCCGTCCTTCTCTTTTTCTGTCCCTCTCTTTTTTTCACCGCCATGAATTTACTTACAANCGAGGTGTCCCCCTCCGATCTTGACGAGCTTTTAATATGTTATTGTACAGATAAAAATAAGGGACACGTATTTTTTTATACGTGCCCGTTTTCACTTTTAGGGGGTGAAACACCCTTCTGTTTTTTTCTTTCGAAGCATATATCGTCAAAACTATAAGAGATAGAGAAAAATGTTTTAATTAAAAGTTGAATGGCTTGAAGAGTACTTTATAACAGTGATAAAAAAAAATTAAAAAAAAAATTTTTTTTTATACTTTCTCCCACCACTTACCTATTTTTTTCAAAAGTTTTATTTCTTTTTATAAGCAAAATAAAGCTTATTTTATTA